>JBAGKK010513552.1:0-13791 GCA_037177015.1 Euceroptres primus
CTCTCTCTCTCTCTCTCTCTCTCTCTCTCTCTCTCTCTCTCTCTCTCTCTCTCTCTCTCTCTCTCTCTCTCTCTCTTTCTCTCTAAACAGTATGATACAATTAATTATCTCAGTCTGCGAATTTGTTGCATGGAAAACGATTCTGTTCCCTCCATTCGAGTTTAATTGTTGTTTGGATCAGAAATTCAACACACGAGTCATTCTCCTCGTAAAAAGCAAGTTTATTTGCTACGGAATGTGGGCTTTTATGTCCTCGATAAAAATAGTTCATTTTTAGATTTATATTAGATTTATACTAAGAGAATTTCAATGGTCTTCAATTATTTTACGTATAGTTCTCATACAAGGATTTATAAATATTTATGCCACCTTCGCTTTTGCTTTAGGTGAATTTATTGTCAAAAATTATTTACTTCTTTTGAGTTCTTGTGTAACTCTCAATTGTGTATATTGCAGTGCACTTTTCGCAATTTTCAGTTAACAATTAATTACATAATTGGACATAGTTGTGCGAGAGTAAATAGATTTTTGATCGCGATGTTTTGATATTCAATTTCCTAGGAAGCTTTTACGAATAATTGATGGATGAGATGATAATGCATATCCCAGATAATGGAAACTATAATTTTGGTACGTGGAATACATATTTGCGGCGAGGGAACGAGATACTGGGGGAGATGGGGACCACAATCATCAGGGTGGTCCGTTTGGCTGGATTCCATGCGTCATTTGCTTTAACTTAGTGTCTGCCTCGCGTGCGAGGATATTAGAAAGTATAATGCTTATGTTTTATAGATTTTGGCGTAGATCGGTCCGTGCATGTTGTTGGAGACTTTCAGTTTTGCATACGACCCGCGTACTATGTTGACCAGTCTGTTCAGTTCTGTCCGTTCTCAACATCGCGAATTTTAAAACTAAAAATAAGGTGAACATTTTTTATTATTAACAATTAAAATTACTCACCATTGATCAAATCTGGCATAGAAAATTTATAAAGAAGAATTTAACAGTTGTATGCATTTAAAATTTACTGATAATAATAAAAAAAATAATTTGAATAGATACCTGAAAATAATATATTCTTCAATGGAGTAAAAGCAAATTACTTCTTGCATTTGATGACCTTCTATTCGACCCTATTTCCTGAAGAAGTTTATGAAGCAGGAATTTAAATGTCTGTAAATGATCACACATGTGAGTATATATTTCGAGTGCATTCTCACGTGCAGTTTCATCAGAGGCAATATTGCCACGACACCAGGAGCTACTCGTCAAATATTTACGACCCAGGTCACAGGAACTAGATAGATGATGTAAGGGTGTGCAACACACATTCCATACATGATCCGACATTCTAGAGAAGTTCGTAACGTGAAAAATATTCGGGTTTAATTATTTGACAATGTACATACAGGTGCCGAGAGGATTTTTTCAAGCATTGTAGGTGTAAAATAACTACAGGATATGATTAATGTCGAAACACGGATTACGCATTTGGATTTGTTTCTTAAGATGTATTTTTACACAAAATAGGTATAGAATGTTTTAAAGAGTCAATTGTGGTATATAGTGGATTTTGAAGTACACTGGAATTTTTTCGAAGTGTTTGGGTGCAGACTATTTTTGGATGTGATGAAAATCAGTTTTAGTATTTTTCATGATTTTAAAATGAAAGAGATGCTATTTCAGACCATTGAGAGTCGTGGCAAAGTATAGAAGTGTCCGCAGCATTAGCCATTCAAAAGCAGTTTACAAAAGGGTTCTGTGGTTCAGTGTGCTGCAGTAGGTAAAGAGTAGACTTTGAAGCATACAAAGGTCACAGAATCGTTGATTGGAGAGATCAAAGCTGAAACGAGTTGTAACCTTTTGTATTCTATACCCTCATAGTTCATACGTCTAAAATGTGGGAAGAGGTCAGGGTATTTAATTATGTGACCACAGAGAAACTCGTCTGAGATTGAGGAGACTATCAGAAAGGCAAGTGTTTTAATATCCGGCCTTTAAAACTTTTATTCTAACTTTTCTTTTTTAGTCATTTTATTCACGTCTTTCTGACAGATTTTATACATCTTTTGTCGTCTGCCTTTTATTAATAATATCGTAATAATTTAAAAAATATATTTAGCATTTACTTCATATATAAAATATTACACTCATCGCTGGATTTCCGGCCCCTGGATTACAGGCCGGCTTCATGGTCGTTCACGCTTCACTGATTATGTCTCCCCCTGAGCGTCCCTTGACGGGCGACACTGAAGGCCATCGCTCCAACAGTCAGGGCCGCCAGAAAGTTGTTTACATCGCGACTCTCTGCGCATTTACTTTTGTCCGTTCAGAGACTATATTTGGGGTCCTGAATGTTGACATAAGACTGCTCGCTCGTCGCTTTAAATCCGGTTTAAACTGAATTTTAATAGCATTGAATTTAAGGCTGTCTACCCCGAGCCCAGTCCGAAATCCAGCGATGAGTGTATTGATTTTTTATTCTCTTGCACATTATCGTTTTTGCCAATTTTATAGTTAGTCAAATTGTACCTTTTATGACCAAATTTGTATGCAAGGTTCGGTGGAAATGGTGTATCAGGTATCAGCAATTATTCAAGCTAACGAGAGTGTCACTGTCCCAAATTGAGATTCAGTATGGCCAAATGGAGAGAATCTAGTGTCACTCAATTGGGCCATCAGCTTTGATCATTATGATTTACTATGTCAATGAGATCCTTTGAAGCAATCGGCTGATCAAAACCGACTGAATCTATTGGAAGAGGCATTTATCTGAGTCCGGATGTAATTCAGAAAAATGTGCTCTGCTTTCAGTGAACAGCAATTTATAAATTAAACAGCTTTATAGATATTTTGAAAACATCACTCTTTAAATATTTCCTGAAAACAAGAATTATACTTTTAATTTATTGCGTTTGGTTACTTCAAGTCTTTTTTTAAATTTTAAAGTTTATTTTTGATAACATACAATATTTTGGCGTTATTGTGACCCTCAAATTAAATTTAGAACGAAGATTTATTTCTAGTGTTAAATCAATTTCTTTTTTGCTCAGAAGTAACAAAGATTCAATTTTTAATTGTACATATCAATTGTTAAACTTCAATTTACAATCTAATACTTAATTAAAAATTGTTAAATCAGTTTCTTTTTTTCTCTACAGTATTCAAAATTTATTTGATGTTAAATTTCCGGACCCCAGGGAGTTCTGTTTTAAATATTTTATTACATATTGGAATAAAAATGTTTTGAACAATTACGTTCAAAAAGGCAATTGCAACGTAAGTCGAATTTAGCTTGAAAATTCATTAAAGAAAAAATTTGTTTACCTATTATTAAAGTAGAATTACAAATCAGCGAACTGAAAAGTAAACATGAACAAAGAACAAATCTTCATTCAGTGTTTTCAATGTATTGTTTGTTGAAACAGAATATTTATTTACGGTGTCTGGATATCTGTGAAAAAAGTGATAGAGGGATTAAACTAAAATGTTTGATTTTGAAGAAAAGAATGTATTTTTAAATTGAAAATTTTCTCTTTTAAAAATTAATTTCTTAACGTAATTTATTTTCAAAATTAATTTGTCTACAACACTACAAGTAATTAGTATTTTTAAATGATAGTAGGTATTATTATTTCAGTCTAAATGTCACAATATCAATAGCAATTTTTACGTTTCAATATTAATTAGACATCTATTCAATAGCTCCTCAATACTGATTGAATATCCCTTTTTTTCTCACGCACTCGATCTCAGTGGACCTTGAAACAGATTCGTTAAAGAAATTCATTGATGTAACAAAGGGTTGCAGGTACCTACCCTCTCCATCGACCTCCACCTCTCTTTTGTTTTCTCTCGCTCTCTTTCTCTTTCCCTCATTCGGCCTATTTCGTTCGATTCCGGATAACCTCGCAAGCTCAGGGGGTGGAGACTGAGAGCTTTGGACCGAGCTTTCGTTATTCGACGAAGGGCGCCCGTCGAAAGCGCATAACCCCGCGTGTCCTTAGGGACAAAGTGCCGTCGTGAGATATCTCGTCGCCGGTCAATTAAGCCAGGTCAAAGACTTCACCCCCACAAATTTTATCCCCTAACTTCTGTTTTGTGGAAAAATGAAATCAAAATTTACCAATCATCTCAGTGTTTTTCCAAAATAAAAAGTTTCATATGCAATTATCTCAAAATATAGAAAAAAAGTGTTAGGAACTAAAATCATCTTCAAAGAAGTAAACAACTTGAGTATTTATCATCTTTTAGAAGTCATCAGTGCTTAGAATCAGAGCAAAAGAGTCTGAGTGTGTTTTTCATCAGTAAATAAAAAATGTTTCAAGTTATTTTCTAAAGAAAATTTTTAGTGTTTAAAATTCAGGAACTTCTAAGATATTGTATATCAACGACTTTTTCCTTTCTTTATTTATTTTTCTTTCTCATTTGTACTTTTTTTCAATATCACGAGTGCTGTTTATCTAAGGCCTGCGAAGTTTAGGTCAAGTTTTTTTTTATTGTATGGAACAACTTTGGGGTAACCGCATCCGAGGTTCCGGAGCAGGAGTGTAAACAAGAATATCCCGTTTGTATGGAATATTCAGCGCACCTTGGTTATTGCTCCTGGCGATCGATCGTCGTTGGTACCGGTATAGAATTTCGAACGTGTCCGACGTTGTCACCATTGTGTTGTGTGTTGATCACGTTTCAGGGTATAACAAATAAATTGGCACTGGACACTGCCGGGACCAGGGAAATTACACTTATTAAACTATGCACTGTGGCCCTGAGGTTAAGTTTAAGAGGATGCAGAATTAAAATTAAAAATTGGAAACAAACGATTTATGAAGAAGAGATCAAGCAGAAAAGAAACAATATAAAAAAAAGGAATACGAGGAAGAAAGAAGAAACATCAAATTACAAAAAAAAACTTGAATCAAATTTCATGAAATCTATGATTTTGGATAAAAGCGGAAATTCCTTTGTGTAAAATTGTGCTGTGTGAAGGTGAATCAGTGAACTTGGAACTACTGGAGCTTGCAGGAAAAAGACTTGAAGCTGACTTTTGTGGAGCGCATAGCTTTGAAGTTTTAGAACAAAGGCACGAGGAAAGCTTCGATTTGGTGGATGGATTGAGGTGAGACGACTCAGTGGTTTTTTTAACTGCAATTTCAGGTGTTTAGTCGCATGCTTTTGGTTCGTTTTAAAATTCAAAAGGCAAAATCATAACAACTAGTTAGAATTCACGCGATATAATTCACGATATTCACGCGCGATTTTATCTTAATTGATATGCGGCTGCAGGCAAATGAAATGAATATTAAAAAAATTCACCGTCAAATATTGCTGACATATATAGAGGGGCATAAAAAGCATAGGTGCAGCGTTGGTAAAAGCTGATGTTTCGGATGAAAAAATATTTAAAATAGGAGCGGCTCTCTTTTCGAGATTACGAGGTTTTGATTACGAAGTGAAGATGACTATTAGTTTTTTAATTGAAAACGGAATAGGTTTCGTCGAATTGAGTCTCATTCAACCGAGGGTTAGTTTGCATGCTTTTGTGAAATTGCTTGGAAAAATATCTGCAAAATTTCATGTCAGAAAATTTTTAATGAAATTATTGGTTTGGATTAAATCGCATGAATAGTTTTGGTAGTTTAAAGAGAAAAATGTTTTATTAAATGCCAATAATTTGGAAATTTAGAATTAATTAATAATTTCTGAAATAATAACGCATACATTTTTTATGCTTACCTCAGGCTTAAAAGAAAAATATTTCCTTCATCTTTTTGACATGTAAAATGAAAATTATATTTAAATATTTGATACCTAGCAAACTTTTGAACTTGTGCAGTTTTGAAAATATGCTATTCATTGAGTTTTAGAAGTTTATTTTAAGTACTCGCGTTAAATAATAGATGCAAATTACAGATCAAATCAGGTAACTGCAGTTTGCAACATTTGTAGAAACGAAACGTTTACACTTTTTGTTTTTATTTTCAGCACCCAAACCTTTTTGGAATTTATAGAAAAATTTACAAGAAAAATAGTATCAAGAAAGTTTTTTTTTCCCTTATAAACATTCTTAACAAATACCTAAGAATTCATATGAAAATCTTTTCAATGGAAAATAGTCACTTTCAAGAAGAAAAATTTCCCTGTAAATTTCCATCCCTTTAGCAACTTTTGTACGAAAGAATTCTTCAAAAACAAATAATTGAAACTTTTCGTTGCTCTTTCAAACATTTATTTTATTTGGTTTGAATTGACGTTGGATTTAAAGTAAATAATGAATTCTGCTTTTATTAGTCAAGTCAAGAGGCAAGTTAAGTGTATAATTAATAAGGCTGAATTTGATATTTAATAAATTGAAACAAAATTATTCAATCAATTACTGAAAATCAATCTTCCCTAATGAGATTTCTCTGAGTTAATTTGGTTTTCTGTATTTTCTGACGCAGGATTAAATTCGTTCTGGATTTCCTCAAATTATGTAAATAAATTAAATTATATCTTCCCTTATAATCTCTCACATTTCTTTTTAATAATCCCACATTAATATTGACATTATCTTACAAATATTAGTTTCAGAAGTTTTTTCATTCTAAACATAATATTATCTTAAGAATTTAAAAACTGAAGAAGTTCGTGGATTTATTGTTTTATTGTTCAGAGCTAGGCGGTATGAAAAAAGCGCAAGACTGCCAGACACGTCGATAAAATTCAGATTTCCGTAAAGAATTCGCGAAGAAAAGAACACTGACGGCACTCAAGGGTGAACATAGGTAAAGGGGTCGGAATTCTTTGTTTGGGATCAGTGTTTTGTCAAAAAAATGTCAGGTACGAAGGCAGAGGATCTGAAGCGGTGATTCAGAGAGGATGAAAATACTCGGGCGTGCCAAGATCATTTCGAAAGAGTTATTGGCGACGCTAATATCAGTAATACCAACCTCACAACCTTTCCGACCAGGGTTGTCATTTTAACCCCCGACTAGCCCAGCTTCTGCTACTGGAATCTGTCCAATAGATATACCTTATTCCGTATCTCTGTGTAATGTTAAAGAGGCCTAGATCCACTAGATTTACTGGCAACTGTAAACTTTCTAAGCTTGTCGAAAGAGAGAGAAAGAGAGAAAAACATCCAGATAAAGAGAAAGAGGCAGATAGAGATTTAGTGGTGCATACAAGTAGAATTGCACGATTACAACGACTCTGTGAATTCAACGAAGTTGCTAACAATCAATCTGATTTTTCTCTGCTTTTTTCCTTGCCAAAAATTCACAGCATGTTTCTCTCAACATCTCACGACAAGTGCAGACTACATTGTCTCTATAAAAAATTTTAAACATACTTTTATTGTACGTAAATTGCGTACATCTTTTTAAAAAGATTATATCCTTAAAGTGATTTGTATGTCAGAAGAGTAAGAATTTGTAATTAATAATTTAAATAATGTTTACCTGATGTTAATGTTTTAAAGCAGAATCTATTCAGTATTTACATGATTAATTTTTTATTAAAATTTTAAAATGTAAAATGTTTTCATTTTATACAGGTTTTTTATCTGCTTAAAGTATTTGTACTTATATATCACAATTTTTATAGTATTTTTATTAAAGCTTTGCGAGTGACATTTTAAGTTCAATGGATTCGTTAATGTTTATGATGACTCTCTTTTTACTAGATTTTTTCGCAACTAAGCTGTGAGTCGACGAGCGGCCATAAAGCAGAGTTTTATTCACTGAATTCCGCCAGATATCTAGGAAATGATCGTCCCTTGGGAAAAAGATCGATGCACTTTTTAATGGCGTATCAGTTCTCGTGACGAAGAAGGAATGGTCTCCAGAGTGATGTAGCTTTCATCAAAAGTTATTCTATAATTTCTTTTTTAAAACCGAGAGCAAAGATAATTTTTTCTAAACTTTTATATTTTGTTCTGAATTGGTATTTTCTTTACTCAGTGTTATATAAAAGTTTGAATATTTATGTCAGTAGTATACAATTTTAATGCATTTTACTTTTCTGCAAAAAAATACTGAATATTGAACCTTGATATCCGGATCATTGGATTTTCCGTTGAATGTGCTCAAAGTTTCATGGGATATTCAGTTTCTACTTTAAAAGACTAAAAGAGGATTTCTTGAAGATTTAGCTTAGCTTCGCCTCACAGTCATTTTACAGTCTCTTCAAGAATTTAGCCTCCATAAATAATTTAATTGGAGATTCTTCCAACTGAAAATACTTCTTTTCCTTTATGTTTTGAAATTACTATGAACCTTGAGATCTCCTGAAAATTTCTAAATTGAAAAAGGAGATTTTCGATCAAAAAAGCTTTTCAAGCCCTTACATATCATGGAGAATACAAAAGCTGCCCTAGAAAACCTCAACTTCTTGAGTTATACTTTTCGCATAGTTTTTTTTTAACGTTCGAATTCTTCCAAGCTCTTAAGAATGAAGCCAGGCATTACAACTCACTGCTCTGTAATGAGCTAGTCGAAAAGCATTAAAAATCCATTGTTCAGAAAATACAGCCTATTGAGAGAATAATAATTTGCTCTTCGCGAATGTTTAATGTTACTTCAAGTGGCGAAAAGTAAGACAATGCAAAAATCTTTCGTACCTTCATTTGTTTCTGCGAAAAATTAGAGTTGTTGACATCTTAAAGAAGATGCATTCAAAAAAATTGTCGTCCTTTATCGAAATCATTTCCAAAATTTCCATAGATGTTATTATTCAACCAATCAGTATAAATTTAAAACAGGAAAACTATAAGTTTAGATTGATCTCATTACATCATAAATGAGAAGGTATTTTGATACAGAATATAACTTAATAACAATTTAATAATCGATAAGGACACATTTATTGTGTAGTTTCTTTCTTTGGACAGAAATGAGGACTTCAACTGTTTCTTTGCAATTGAATGGGTAGCATTTCAAGTGGAAAGTGAACGCGGCCGAGTTTTGCGAGAGCTTTTGCGTGTAGCATAACAGGGATGAGGATGAGGATCTACATGGTAAATGTAGAACAACGCAGCATAACGCGAAATGAAACGTGGTGGCCGTTAACGTCGAAGTTGGAAGTAGGGAAAGGATTTTAATATAAAATTCCGAGCATTCCTAGTTCTCGGTTTTCAGACCAAGCCGAGACCTGACAGGAGGAAACGGTTGGACGCATGCGAAACTTCCGTCGTTCCACATACGAATATTCCACACGAGTTAGTGGTAGACATTCTCTTTCATCCCCCTTGTCTCTCGGCTGTATTGCTTGTGCGCAAGTGATGCAGACATAATTTCTCCGCCACAGTTGCGGAATCATGCCAAATAATTTACACCCAGATCTCCACATCAACATATATCTTGGTTAAAATTAATAACATTACATTCATGTTAAAACAACATTCCAGAGTTGTATACCATCTGACAGTTTTAATTAATTAAATTAAAAATGATATTATTTTATTTTCAAACACAACTTCGTTTAAGTTATAATCATAATTTAATATAGAGAATTATTTAATCTCTAAAACACCAAGTATAAAAAATTGTTTTAAAATTATTTGAAAGAAGAAATTGCAACAGAATTTTGTAAAATGTTGAGCTTTCTAAAATGATTGTTGGATTAATGTGTTTATATTTACTTCATTTTTTCTTACACTGACAATGAGAGACTTTCTAAAAGAATAAATGATAAAAATGAATTAAAATTTAATACATTACTGTTTTTTGAGAATAGGGAAAAACGAAACTTTTTAAGACTTATTCGTATTATAGTACCAAAGTTTAATATTGTCATAACAGTCTTTAATAAGTTGAAGAAAAATTAGTATTTAGAACACGAAATACTACGAATCTTCATTTCGAAAATTAAAAATAGCAGAAATCGACACGATAATTCTTAGTTTTTTGTATAGTTTCGTTTAAAAATCTTTCCGAATGCTTCCGACCAATTCCGCTTTGCACTCGAATCCAAAGTGCGTCGCTGGCCAAAGGGCGCAGACTATTTAAATTCTATCTCATGTTACCAAAGTTAATTATAAAAGATTAATCTTGAGTTTCCATAGAAAATTTAGCATAAAAATTAACATAAAAAAAGACCTTGGAAAATTTATTCAATCTGTACTTTTCCCCATAAAAATTAAATTTTTCGTTCTCGAGTTATTAAGGGAAGAAGCAATCCACAAGCAGTGACACTTTGCTCGGTTTAGTATATAAGGAAAATTGAACGATTGAACGAACTTAGCTGTAGTGAAGCTCAGTCGTAGTTGTGTGAGCTGCCTCATCCGAATAGATCACATTATGTAGTAACGCAGTTACTGCTCGTTCCAGCATAGTTATTTTAAATTTGAATTCAATTTTTTTGCCCGCCATGCTTATGCACTAGATGGCGCCTTAGTCTATCTTTCCTAGATTCCCCATTATATTTTAAAGAAAGCTTAAATCGCAACGATATAAAAAACTAAAACTTTTTTATAGTTTTTATGTATATTTAAGGGTGTGGATTAAGGTGGGGAACCTTTATTGGGTGGGTGTGATCTATTCGGACGAGGTAACTCACACAATTACGATTGAACTTTTCTACAGGTAAGTTCGTTCAATCATTCAATTGTACTTCGCTGCCTCGTCCGCTAGATCACATTATGTAGATGTTTAAAGCTAAAACTTTATTTTTATATCAGGGTTAACTCATTAGTATACAGCTTTTTTTTAAACCATAGACTACATGTTAACCGCTAACTTGAAGAACTGCAGAGGCGAAAAGATTTTCTTGGGCAATGGGACGATTATAAAATCGAGCAAAAACTGTCAAATTTTTGTTCCAGCCTGCTGCTTGTTAAATATGCTCGTGTCGATACCGCTTTCCCCCATGCTTTCCTTCGTCCAACGGCTTATGGACTATAAAGTTGTCTCGTGATAAGGTTTTTTAAAAGTGAGAAATAATTTGCTCATATCTTCTTTTCGAAGGGTAGACGTTCTTTGAGTGTAAGTTTGGATAACTGAAGCTATACACAACTGTGGGTTTTCCGTGAAAAAAGGGATGTTAAGCATAGGTTGGCTTGTGTTACGACCTGTGGTTTTTATTCTGTCTGGTATTTTAATTTGTATCAATTTTTCCGTTGTATGTATATTATTCAGCTTTATTTTTGCGAGCGTTTGAACGCGTTGAGCCGTTATTAATGCTAGTAGCGTAGCTAGATTTTTAGTGAGTCTTTCGAAAGATTTTAATTTGGATATAATTTTTAAAAAATACCCCAGAACTGGCTCCGGATCCCTCGCAGTTGAATACCTACTCAAAACTGCAACTCCTTTGAAAAATCTCGACACGGCTGTATCTTTCCCAAGTTCATTTCCCATCAGAAGAGACAACGCTGATCTATAAATGTTTAGAGTACTGCAAGATTTTGTACTTTGTACCCTTATATGTATTTTCTCAAAACTTTTGTGAAAAATTGAAGAACAATTTTTGTTGAACTGTTAAACAAGGGTACTTCTTTTTTCTGGCAGAATTCTCACCATGACTTTATGGCTTTACTATATTGTTTTAGTGTCCTTTCAGAGAGGGATGTCAGCATAATCGTTGCCGCCTCGTCTGCTGCTCTTATTGCACTGAACGCCTGCCTGATAATCGTCCCGCTCCCAGGGAAAGTGTCGCCCACAGCGGGCGTGTATCTCTCTAAGGACATGTCAAAAGACTTCGATTAGGTCTAAATACTATGGGTTCGGTTACCATCAAAGGGATACCGGTTACCATCAAATCGGATACCTGAGTTGGGTTGGCCAAAGTGGCGCAACTACAATCCCCTCCGCTTTATCTACTTGAATTTTTCGTAAAACTCTTAGTAATAAAGAGAAAGGTGAGAAAGCGTAGAAAAAATGACTGGACCAATTCATTGTGAAAGCATCGACTCCAACAGAGTATGGGTCCCTGTGCCACGATACGAATTTTTGGCTTTTCGTATTTGTTCGTGATGCAAAAAAATCTATTTCCATAGGATAAAGTTTTTTCTTTATTTCTTCGAACGCCCAGGCTGCGAGCTCCCCCTACTGTTTCGCTCGGTGCAACTCTTAATTGTTCATTAGCTTTTACATTTTCTTCCGACCTTAGATACGAAGCATGAACCCAAATTTCTCGATTCTTGCACCATTACCATATGACTCTACTGAGCTGTGTGAGTTTATTTATATATGAGATTCCTGTCGTATTATCCATTCTGAGAAGTATTTCGCAATTTCCATTTTCTTTTGCGAAGCATTTTAAACCAAACAACGCTGTTTTCAGCTCTAAATAATTAATGTGGTGCTTTTGTTCTTCTCGGTCCCACCATCCGTGAGCTTTATGTCCTTCACAGAAAACACCCCATCCAGTAAGGGATGCATCAGTAAATATTTCTTTCGCTTAGGTCCTCTTTTGCCTTGCCTAAGAGTATCACTGACGAGTTAAAATTTCCATTGGACATTTTCAGTGCCAAATATTTTTCTCTTTCCAGCCTTTTAGTGTACAGCCATCCGTATTTTACTGCGGGACATGCTGCGACCAGGATGCCTATGAGCTGGGCTAGCTCTCTTATTTTCGATTTGCTTTTACCCTAAAAACATTTTACTAACTTTTTAATAGCTTCTTTTTTCTTTGGCGTTACCCGAATACAGAATTTTTTGTTATCTAAATCGAAACCTAGGAAGTTACATAGTTGTGATGGCTTAAGCTGAAATTTTTTCAAGTTTATGTTAAACCCTAGCGATTCAAGTGTTTTTTGAGCTATTTTAACTTTTTACCTACGTTCGGTTTCAGTTTGCGCAATAAAAATAATATCGTCCAAATATATGACGATAGTAATCCCTTGCTCTTAGTTTTTGGGCTACTGGCTTTAGAATTTTTGTGAACGTGTACGGTACTGTAAACAGCCCAAAAGGCAAACAATTAAATTCATAGAGCTTGTTATCGAAGGAAAATCTGAGGAATTTTCTGTCGTTCTCTGCTACGAGTATTAAGAAATATGCACCTTTTAAATCTAAAGATGCCTAAATCTAAAATTGCTGTAAGGCAGGCAATTTTTCGTTACGTCGAAGGGCTGTTTTTGTCTTCAATTCTGAAATTAGGTGGATAGATAAACTCATTCAGTGCTTTTAGATGAAGTATGAACCTGTCACTTCCGTTAGGTTTTTGTCTTAAAAAATAGGGGGATCAAAATTCCCCCTCGTGTTGTATCTCCTGTCGCTGGTTCTCAAATACTCAGGCATCTGCCCTCCCCTCCTGCTCGAGGAACTGTTCTTGGGAGGGCCCTTCCAGTTTAAATTGGAGCCCGAGGATCTGGAAGCTCGAGTCTCTTTTGAAACTCCAGTATTTTTATATGTCGTTTGAGCCCTTTTTGGGTCACTTGTCGATGCAGCAGATTTTTCAAGGTCTTTGGCGACTTTCTCGACCTCTTTAACTGTTTTTAGCTTTTCTGCGAGTAGATTTCCAAACAACAAAGTGTCGACTTCCGTTTGTTCAGACATTGTTTACAGGACCGAATCTAAGGCAGGAGTTATGAAGGCCCTTCTCGACATCGGTAATTCGTGCTGAAAATCTGTGAGGATCTTTCAAGCGTCACTCACGATATCAAAGAGGATGTCTCTTGATAGTTTCTCCCCTTTTAGAATTTCAGTGAATGCTTGTCCAATAACACTTATACCGGTTGCTAGTTGTTTCCGATCTGTGACCCTAAAATCGTCTTTTTTCTTGCCTAGTGGTTTTAGCCGAATCTCTGGATTGAGAGACGGAGCACCCATCATGGCACAATTTTTTGTTGATGGATATTTTTCCATC
>JBAGKK010513563.1:0-13790 GCA_037177015.1 Euceroptres primus
GCGCGCTCAAACTTGCGAGCGAAGCGCGCGATGAGAATGTGCCCGCGCCCCCGAAGGGGGCCGGGCAGATTTTTTTAAGTATTTTCTAAGTTTCCGGAGAATTGGAGCAGACTCATTTCGAGAATTTGATTGGTTGAAAATTTAAAAATTCAAAAATTTCGTAATTCATAATTCTAAAATCTAAATTCTGGTCCGAAATTTTAGTCGAAAATTTTCAAATTTCTTTAATTTTAGAGTTGGCAAATTTTTTATTCGGAATTATTTATTGTCGAAGTTTCTCTCTTTCGTTAACTTCAAAGTATCGTTAAAATTATTTATTTTTTAGGAATATTATAGAGCTTCTAATAATATTTTTATGATTTAATTTCTGGTTTAATTGCGGTAATCAAAAAATTAATGTGTTAATATAATTTGAGTTTTCTTATAAAACTGTTGCATTTACTAACTGTCTACCTTGGTATTTTTGAGAGAAAAAATTCCCTCTTTGTAACAAAAATCCCCTTTTTCGAAAAAGAAATCCCCTATTTTCTCTAAAATTGAACTACTGGACCGCTGTGATCCCAGACATCTGAATAGAAGAACAAAAAATAGAATCTCATTAAGAAATTATTTTTCAGGAACGCCAAGTTTAACTGGAACAACAACACTAATGATCCACGTAGAAAACAGCAACGACAAGCCGCCGTACTTCACCCCAGAAATCCAAAGAGCCGAAGTGACTGAAGATACTGCAATCGGAACGGTCTTCACGATTTTGAAAGCCGTCGATCCAGACAGTCCGAAACCCGAAGCTCTGAATTTTGCGATTTCAGAGCCGATAACAGCCATTGATCGAAACGGTCAGCAAGTCAACGCCAGCACCGTTTCTTTTAAAGAATTCTTCGCTGTGGACAAAAAAACGGGTCAGGTTTCGGTTGTGAAGCCTCTGGATCGAGATGTGGCTGCGACTGTCAGTGTTAATATCGTTGTTACGGATATAACGGCTCCTAGTTTGCAACAAGGCAAAGGCACGTTGGTAATCACTATTATCGACGTGAATCATTTGGCGCCGGAGTTCGCCAAACCCTGGACAAAAGAGGATCCAAATTATTCAATTGAGATGCAAGAAGAACAACCGACTGGCGCCGTTGTTGGAGCTTTCACTGCTATGGATGCCGATAGTAATATCGTGGGTTATGCTATTGATCCTCCGAGTCCTTATTTCAACATTGATAACGTAACTGGTAAAGTATCCATAGTCACTTATACCTAATAATTAATTTGTTGGATGTTGTTTCCAATGAAACGATGATTCTTATTTTTCCTTTATCCTTATTTCTTTATTTTAGGAATAGTCAGGACGAGTCAGCGAATCGATTACGAAGAAACGAAGCAGCTTGAGTTTACAGTCGTTGCTTACGATTCCGGTGTTCCACAACTTTCTTCATCTGCGAAGGTGACAGTCATGATAATAAATATCAACGATCAAGATCCTGTCTTCGAACGACAATCGTATAATGCTTCAGTGAAGGAAAATTCACAACCGGGAACTCACGTGGTTGTGGTTAAAGCGCTTGATGCAGATGAAGGATCTTTCGGTCAAGTCAGTTATAGTCTGATTGGCGAACATGCTTCTGATTTCAATATTGGTACGATTTAACAATTTTGATCTTTAAATTTTTAAAAGAGCGCTTATATTTTTGAAGATGTATTAATTAATTAATTTTATTAATTTAGGTCATGAAACTGGAGAGATCACTGTGGGAGCGGCAACAGTTCTCGATCGGGAAATTACACCCGAGATCACTATAACTGTAATGGCGAGTGACGATGCTCTTTTAGATTCTAGAAGGTCTACTACAGTTCCAGTAGTCGTGAAGTTAATAGACGTTAATGACAACAGGCCTATCTTTACTCAACATAGCTACAGAGCTTCTGTTGCTGAAAATCTTCCAGTCAATCCACCTGCTCCGATATTGCAGGTACAACATTTTGAAATATAATACGCTCATGAAATTGTTAATTTTAATTTCAATTCATTTAACTCTCATGAAAACTAAACGCAAACAAATATTCAAACTCTGGAGGCGCAGTCAGATAAATCTTTAAAACACAAATTTTTCCCATATTATCAAATATTTGTATCCTCAATTTAAAAGATTCTTAATATTTTCATTCTGGCTTTTTTTTGTTGCAAATTTGGTTCTTTGTCTCTTAATTTTGCAGTTTCCTACTCTCTTGGGTAATATTAAATGAAAAAATGTTGGATTATCTCATAAAATTTCGTCTTTATTGTTTCAATATAGTAAGTTACCTTTATTGTTTCAATTTTGTAAACTACATTTATAATGTAATTGTAAAATTTTAACTTCAGAAAAGTGGAAAATAAACATTTTAGAAATTATAATTTTTGAAGATTTTACAATTTTAAAATTGAAAAACAAATAAACTAGAAAATTTCTGGTTAAATAATCAGTGGACAATTCGAAATAGAAAGCATACATCGGAAAATACAAATCTTGACGCTATCTTCGAAATGTTCAACAACGTTCTTATTCCATCATAGTTATGGTCTCGTCTATTCATTGCCATTCCCAATTGTCTGGCCGTAAAGTGGAGAAAACGATTTTGAGCTCCCTCTAGTCTAATTTTATGAATCATATAAAATAGAGACCAGATAATCGAAGCATATTCAAGATGTAGACGAACAAGAGCAAAAAATAATGTCTTGAGTCCTAGCGGGTTCTTTAACATCAAAGAATTTCTAGTGACCAAGTCCAGAGATTGAGTTTTAAGATTATAAAACATTGCATGAGTGTTGTTGTCGCTAAAAGTGTTTACGAAGAATTTGAAAATACATTATTGATATTCTAAGAGTGAAGTTGACAATTGTTTTCATACCTAGGAAAAATTGAAAAAAATTAATAATGATCAGGAAAAATGAAAAATTGGTGAAGGAAAAGTCAGGGAATTTATAAATTGAGATTTTGCAGCAACCCTGTTGGTCATTTATCCCTTAATTTTGGATTTTTCTACTCCCTTGGATTGGATTAAATGAAAAAATATTGGATTATCCCATAAACTGTCCTTTTTATTGTTTCAAATAATTTACGTCTGAGTTAATGATTAGCGGTAGTTCTATTTTTTAAATAATCAAATTAGGTCGATTTCTAGCTGATATTTTCTGGTCTAAATCGATAACATAAAGACTTTTTCCGTGATTGCTGTAATTTAGATTTAAATCACAAATTAAAATTTTTAACTTTAGTAATTTAGTTATTTCTGTAATTTGTTTAATTTCAGGTGCGGGCAGTCGATAACGACGAAGGACTGAATGGAGAAGTTTGGTATACAATAATAGAGGGAAACAAAGACCATTCTTTTACGTTAAATCCAGATACGGGAATTTTATATCCAGCGGTATCTCTTCTGGGAAGAACTGGCACTTACAGAATAGAAGTCGAGTCTAGAGATGGAGCCGGAAAGGGACCTCACTCTGATAGATGTTACGTCGATATCAGAGTGATATCGG
The DNA here is from genome assembly GCA_037177015.1 of Euceroptres primus. Taxonomy (NCBI): domain Eukaryota; kingdom Metazoa; phylum Arthropoda; class Insecta; order Hymenoptera; family Figitidae; genus Euceroptres; species Euceroptres primus. Next base: position 3,512 of record JBAGKK010513563.1, read on the forward strand.
TGAATCAACACAAACCCGAGTTCATATTACCAGAACTGCCTAACGCTACCGTTGAAGTTCCCGAGGTACGAATTCTTTCATAATTTTCTGTATATCTACATTTTTTATATTATTATATTATAGTATCCAAACATTTAAAAATTGTCCCCTTTTTCATTTTAGAACGCTGGAGTGCCAAACTATCTTGTCATGACCGTGAAGGCAGCTGACAAGGATTCTGGAGAAAACGGGAAAATCAGTTACCACCTTAAAGTTGGAAATAAAAACGTCCAAGAAACGGAAGAATTCGTAATTAACCAGGAAACTGGAGAGTTGCGAGCTAAAATAATTCTCGATCGGGAGGTCAAGAATAAATTTGAGGTACGACTTTCAATTTTTTTTTTCAAACATTTTATAACAGTTCTTATTTTATCCAGAAGTATATTTTTCTATTTAAATAATTTATTTTTTCTTAGCTTGTCTTAGTAGCAACTGATCATGGAAATCCGACTGTCTACGAAACTTTGCGCTTACTGACAATATTATTAGTCGATACGAATGATAATGTCCCTGAATTCGAAGATGATTATAGCTTCAGTGTGCCAGAAAACAGACCGAAGGATTATTTCGTAGGGAAAGTTATGGCTGAGGATAAAGACGAGGGCAGACACGCTAAAGTTTACTATTACATCGTAGCTGGTTAGAGAAGAATTCTCTTTTCACCTGTTCAATCCTTTAAACTCTTTAATTAATTAAATTGTAAAATTTAATTCCAGGAAATATGGACTCTGCCTTCTACATCGACAAATCTGACGGTAGCATTTACACGAACAAATCGTTTGATCGTGAAAAGAGGGACAGCTACGTACTTTCAATTCTCGCTGCGAATGATCCAGATATCTACATCGATTCTCGAGCCTCGCATCATCCGAACAAGAATCCAGAGCACGGCTATACAAATGCGACAATAACTATCCTTGATGAGAACGATAATCCTCCCGTCTTTGAGCGCAGTGATTACTACGCTGGAATCAACTCGATGGCGAATATCAACGAACCTGTCGCTAAAGTTACAGCTTCGGATTTGGATCTCGGGGACAATGGAACGCTTCAGTATTACGTAGTTGGTGCGAATCTCTACAAATACGGATCCGAAAGACCAAGTGGCTCCATTGTTCCGAGTCCTTTCAATGTCACTCAGGAAGGAAAATTGGTTACGAGCGGATATATGGCCGAATATAATCAAGACAGATTTATCGTTGAAGTTGTTGCTAAGGAAACCGCTTCTCCTGAAAGATTCGCCACTGCCAAAGTTCATGTAAGTTAGGTTTTGGTATTTTATAATATAAATTTTAGAATTTAGCATTTTAAAAATACAAGCATATTTTCTAATTTTCGAAAAGCTGATTTCTAGAGATGATAGTGTAAAAATTTTCATTTGAAATTTTCAATTTCATTTTTAAAATTCTGCAAATTTCAATTAGCTTATTGTGAAAATTTTCATGATAAAAAATTTCAGTGTACAATTGTACAAAATCAGAGTGTAAAATATAAAATAATTTTATAATTCCAAGATCGAAATGTTTTTATTTTCAAATAGTCTATTTTTCGATTTTCCTAATTATTTCACCAGCACTTTTCTAGTTTAATTGTTTTTTAATTTTCAAATTGAAAAATCTTCACTGTTAGAAGTTTTTAGAAAATTCAACCACTTTTCACTTACTGTAGTTGAAAATTCATGTATTCTGTGGTTTAAATTTCATTTACTGTGGTTGAAAATTCATTTACTATGGTTGAAAATTCATTTACTTTTGGGTGAAAATTAATTTAGTTCGGTAATTGTATAAAACTTCAACTAAATTAATTGATGTTTCAACTAGAAATTTCTAACAGTGCTCAAAAAGTTTAATTTCTAAAATGATTATTTTCCACTTTTACGAAGTGAAAATTTTACAATTATAAGTGAAGGTATCTTACAAATTTGAACTTTAATAAATTAGATTTCAATGACTATTTCATTTTTAAATCATCTAATTCATCATATTGTTTTAAGTTTTCATTTTTAAATTCTTCATATCCAAAAGGTCAATTGTACTAAATTTTCAAAATATTATAATTAGATTTAAAAAGTGGACATTAGTAAAATGAAAAAGTAAAAAATAAGGAAGTTTTGAGATTCATTTCATTTTGAGATCATCAAGCCTTTTTTATTTTTTATTCCTCGAATTTTTAACTCTTCAAATGTTCTAAGTTCACATTTTTAAATTTTTTAGAGCTCAAATTTTTTATCATCTTCCAATTTAAAGATATTCACCCCTTATCGCATCTCAAATCTTTAAAATAGCTTTATAAAATCGAGGAAAATAGCCATATTGTTCAATATAATAAATTTTAAAAGAGAAATCAATGTGCGATATAGAAAAAATAGTTAAACCTATAATTGAAAATTTTACTTAATTTTACTTAACGTTAGTTTTTTGAGATTTTCCTTCGCTTTAGAATAAATTGTAATTCTGATTCAATCTTCATCATTTATAGTGTATTTTTCTCTTGGGAATATTACCTGCAATTCTATTTGGATGAATTTTATTAAAAATAAACTTCCTGGGTAAATAGATAGTTAGATAAAATATAAGTTAAATTAGCAATTGCTTTTATGCAAATTTAACTGTGTTTTAATAAAATTAATCCAAATAGAATTGAAGGTAATATTTTAAAGAACAAAATACACTATCAATGATCAGGATTGAATCAGAATTACGATTTTTTTCTGAAGCGAAAGAAAAAATACAGAATCATAAATAACTAATGTTAAATAAACAATTACATATTCAACTATTTTTTTTAAAATCACAATTAAATTTCACTTTTAAAATTTTTTATATTTAATGTGATTATTTTCCTCGATGTTACAAACTATTTCAAAGACTATTCAAATTTGAGGCACAGTAAGGGGTGAACATCCTTAAATCATTTCTAATTATAAATATATCTAATTTTTCACTTATTACCAAGCTTGATAATTTATCAAAACAGGTTTTAATTTCTCAAGTCTACAAACTTCCTAATTACTTCAATTTTTCTTTCCTTCATGATCTAATTTTCCCTTCTGCAAGATCTCCGTTAAAAATTAGAAGTTTTGAATTATACAAATATAATGTTGATATTATCATTGTATAAGTAATGATAGATATTATATAAAATATCAGTCCAAAGTATAAATCTTGGAAAGCTTGATGATTTGAATATTGAAAAAGTAGACCGTTAATAAATTAACTATTAATTATAATAATTAATTAGTAAAACATTGAAACTGTATATAAGAAATGAGCTAAATAAAAAATAAATTAATTAAAAAATAAAAATAAATATTGAAAATTTGCAATGAAATATTTCGCGGGTTTTTGTGAAAATTTGAAGCGATAATTTTCTTGGTGAAAATTTACAGCAGAACTAATTTCAAATATTTTTCCAGGTATGGGTCTTTGAGCCTTCGCAGCTGATAAGAGTGATTTTATCTCGACCTCCAGCAGAAGTTCATCGACAGCGAGACGAAATTGTTGCTGAATTGTCGAATGCGACACAAAGTAGAGTTGTCGTTGATGATATCAGATATCATGTCGATGGTTCAGGTCATATTCGAACAGAATGGTGAGTGAAAAAGAAGGATTTAAACTTTTTACAGGGTGTCTAGTAATTTTTAGTCCCAAAATTCCCGGTTTTTCCCAGTTGTTTTCTTTTAAAATCCTTGGAAACTTCTTAAATTATCTTTAAAAGCCTTAACAGTTTTTCTCAATTTCAGAAGATTTTTCACGATTTCCAACGATTTCAGTTGTACGTTTCAAAATCATTTCAGAAAAGATTTATAGGTTTTACAGATTTTAAAGGGTTTTAATATTTTTAAGAGTTTTTTAAGATAAGAAAAACCTGATAAAACTTCTTTGTTTATCGAATAACTTTTCTAATCATTTTCGGTTAAAAAGAAAGGAAAATAGGGAAAAAAATTTAAATATTATAGGATCTTAACAAAAAAAAAAAAAAAATAGAGAAATACAGAAAAAAATTACTTTAAATCTGTCAAAATTTTTTCTGTCTAAAGTGTTTTACAAATTTATTACATTCTCATCATCATATGAGAAGGTATTGGTTTTATTTTTTATTCTTTTGCATCATAAAACAAAAAAAGGAACCGTAAATATTCAATTTAATTCCTGGTTTAGTAATTCCAATTCTCTGCTTATTCCTGATTTTCCCAGTTAGTAGACACCCTGCTTTTAAAGCTGGTGAAAATTAAAGCCAAGATTAAATACTGAAATTAAACTAAAAATTTTTTCAGGTGCGACATGTACTTGCATGTTGTGAATCCAAAGACACAAACGATTTTCCCCATTTCTCACGTGTTGAAAGTAATCGATGCCAAGTACGATTTTCTGAAGGATTATTACGCTGGTTTCGCGATTGAGAATGTCGTGGTAAGTCACTTCGAGAAAAATAGGATATTGTACTTCCTAATATTCCAATCCTTAAAAAATTTGCAATACATTCTTTTTTTTTATAGCCGGCGTATGCAGGAGTTCAAGAGGAACCTTTCGATCCCGCTTTGGCTGCTTTGATAGCTCTTCTCGTCGTTCTTTTAGTTGGTGCTGTAACAGTTACTGTTGTTTGCTGTTGCCTAAGACACTGGTAATTAATTTTGTAATCAGAAAACAAAGTTTTCAAATTAAATTCTTAAACAACTTTCAATCGGCGATTTCGATAAGTAGTTTCTTGGGAATGAAGTCGCATGATTAAAGAAAGTTTAATTAATTTATAAATTTAAAAGAAGTCTAGATTTAAGAATTTAAATGATTTCTTGAAAATAATTTCAGGGTTATCACCGTTCCGAACGACATCAGAAAGAAGGATGGTTTAATCAAAAAGCAGATCATAGATGAGTTGAATACAACAGAAAATCCCCTATGGATCGAGCAGTGAGTTCCTATACATTTACTAAGTACCTAAAACTAATTATCAAGTACCTCATTATTGCAATAATTATTCAAATATTCCGAAACTTTGTAGGAAATTAAAATTATACGAGGAACAGGAGCTGACGATGCAGGTATTTAGTGAGCCAGAAGGAGGTCTCGGAGCTGAGAGACGCGGAAGCAACGTAAGTATTGGCATGGGTGATACATCTCAAGACAACACTTATGCAACAATTCAACATCCACTACCTACTAACAGGCATCGTCCCATGACTCCTGACTACACGACTTTGCCTGGAAATCGCAACGTAAGTCACATTTTTTAATATTGGCAGGGATCACAGTCAGTTCCCTTTTTTTCTTATCCCCCCCCCCCTCCCTATTATTCTCACAATCCCCTAAAATTCCTTTACTTGAGAATTTTATTCCCTTTTCCCTTTTTTAATTCAAAGTTCCTATTAATTTTCCAAGAATTATGAGAAATAGGAACTTTTGACGTTCAAAAACTTGTTCAACGTTTTCTGAAGTTTTCCACAATTTTCAAAATTTCAAATCTAAATTCTTCCATAGCCGAGTAAAATGTTTCAAGGTTTTTTAGAACTTTTAGAATACTCCAAAGTCTCCTAAAATTTTTCAAAAAATTGAAATACTGTCCCATAGTTTTCTAAAATCCTCCAGACTCTTTCAAAATTTCCCAGATTTACCTAAAATCTTTCATAATTTTTAAAAAATTTTCTGAATTTAGAATTCACTAGAATTTTAGACTGATCAATAATCTTTGAAACTCTCAGAGTCTTCTTAATCTTCAAAATTGTTTTCAAAATTTATTGACATTTCTCAAAAGAGTCTAGACTGTTCCAGAATATTCTCAAATCCTCTAAAATCTTCTGCACTCTTCCATAAACTTCTAGAATCTTCTAGAGGTTTCCAGAATCTTTTAGAATTCTCTAAAATCTACAAAAGACCCGCAAAATTTTCTTAAATGCTTTAGAATCTTCGAGACTGTTTTAAAATTTTCTAAATGTTTCCAGAATCTTTTAGGATCTTCAAAATTTATTTAAACTCTGTAGAAATTCTCCAAAATATTCGAGACTATTCTAGAATCTTCTAGAATTTTCCAAATTCTTTTGGATACTTCAATCACATACATGTTTCTGGATTCTTCCATAATCTTTTATAATCTTCTGGATTCGAGACTGTTCTATAATTTTGTACAATCATCAAGATTCTTCTGAATTCTTCCATAATCTTCAAGGTTCTCTTATAATAATTTTATAAAATCTTAAAGAATATCCGAAAATTCTTTAAGATTCTACAAAATAGAACAGACTGTTCCAGAATCTTCTAGATTGTTTTCAACATCTTCCTAAAATTCTGTAAGACTTTTTGAAATTATTTTTAAAAATCTAAACGATACTAGAAAATTTTAGAAGTTTATCGCAGAATTCAAATGATTTTTCAGGATTCTAAAAGATTCTCAAACAGTTGTAGAATATTTTTAAAAATTATAATAGATTTGAGGCTGTTTTCGAAGATTTTAGAAGACTTTGAAAAAGTCTGGATATCGCTGTAAGTTTAGAAGATCCTGGAAGATTTTAGAAGGTCCTAGAAAATGCTGGAAGATTGTAGAAAATTTTGGAAGAATCAAAGGAAGTCTTTAGATGATTCTACAACATTCAAAAAAATCTAGAACCTTGTAGAGGATTTTGATGGATTTTAGAAGATTTAATTAATCTACAAGTATGCAGAAAATTTTAAATATTGTAGAAGATTCTAAAAGGTCGTTGAAATGTCCAGAAGATTTCATGAAGGATTTTAGAAAATTCTGAAGAGTACCAAAGATTCTAAAAATGTCTAGAAATTTGAGGAGTATTTTATTAGATTTTAGACAAAAATCTAAGATTATTGAGGATTTTATAAGATCCTGGAGAATTGCAATAGAATTATTTCGGGAATTTGATTTGATGAAAATTTAAAAATTCGACAATTTCATAATTATTCATAAATCTAAATTCTTGTCCGCAGTTTTAGCAACCGAAAATGTTTTTATTTATATGACCGAGATATTTTTTCCTCGTTCTTGTTAAACGACAATGAAGTTTAACATAATGGAATATAATTTTATTTGTTAATAAAATTTGAATTGTCTTATCAAAATATTGCATTTATTAACATTTCTGGCTTCTTTAGTATTCTTAAAAGCAACAAATTTCCCCTTTTTTTTAAATCCCATTTTTGGAAAAAGAAATCCCCTATTTTCCCTGAAATGAAACTATTTAGCCGCCGTGATCCCTGTATCGGATTATTTTCGACGAGGATCAGCCTTCAACAAAACGTCTCTTGTTTCAGATGTATGAGGCTGCGATGGGTTTCCAGGGTTCCACCTTCCAGCCATCGGTAAACGTAATGCCACAACTCACTCTCGATCGCGATGGCCAGCCCCAGTTTGTTTCTGGGCTCGTGTGAGAATCTACTTCCACTTCCTCATTGTGAGCTCGCTTTTATTCTTCTTCCTCCTTTTCGTGTGCGTTTTACGAAAAAATAAAACGACTGCACTTACACGGACGTGCCACTTTGACAATAACCGGGTAGTATGGTTAATCTTCCGTGTGAGTATTCGCGTTCAGTTGAAAGCTTCCGGTGAAAATCACTCACTCAATTTTCTTTTGCGTTCAATTTTCCATTTCATTCAAGTTTCACGTTTTCGTTATCGATTACACTGAGGAGACTGAGCTTTGAGAAAATGTAGATCGTTTCTAGAAAATGAATCTTTCCATTAGAAAATCGATTTCATGAGATATTTAAATACTCCTGTTCCACTAGAGATCTAACTTTTTCTTTCACTAGAGATTTAATTAAGATCTGCATCTGCCTTCGCTTAAATTTTTTTTAGTGATTGTTCTAGAAAAGTATTATAAAGTTGCTTTCGTATAAGTATCAAGCATAATAAAATAATCATCACAGAAACTCGATCATCCTTTTTATACGAAATCATCACTGTTTAAGCGAAGATAAAAAGCCAGTTGTAAGAATGACTCGAACTGAGAATGATACAATTGATATTAATGAAACCATACGTATACATTCCTTATAGCCAATATTATGTACATGTATATTGTATATATGTGTACGATGCCAAACTGAAGTTTAAGAGAAACAGGAAGCAAAAATGCTTAAAGTACAGTATTCGAGAAACTGAAGCTTGGCACGACAAATATATGTATACAGGACTGTCTCAGTAACTGATTTCTCGTTGGCACAAATTTTTGAGTTTGGCAACTTGAAAACGAGAGGTTGGTCATTTTCGTAAGAGTTTCGTGAAATCCATGAATCTTAGCAAAATTAAACTTTACGAAACTTTTAGGAAAAGGGGAAGGGATTGATCCCAAACGAGTGAAAGAGAAGAATATAAAAGTTGCACTAGAGAAATTTAATTCGCACAGAGCCAGGACTTCTTTTCTTTCACTTTTCGACATTTTCGTCCCGAAATTTAATTTTGGGACGATACAATCAGTTACTCGTGACTCCGGTATAGTTCAATGTGTAGATTCCGTCCAGCCCATTTCTATTTTGCGATTATTTCCTCGTTATGTATAGTAACTTTACATGCTTTGCAAACGAATATATTATATACTAAGTTATGTTTTTTATAACTGTGGTTATCACTGCCGCGATTGGAAAGATCCACCGTTACTCATTAGTCGTTACGTACGTTGTTTAAGTTGAATAAAGATTCAGCGTCTGTTTTAACCTGACAAATCTGTGATTGAATCTTATTAAGAAGCATAATTAATTGTTATTTTAACTTGAACCTTTGGGTAAGATGATGGGCGGACATAGTCATATCATAGTTAAGTAAAGGATGTTGTCGTTCGCAATGAATCTCGAGTGCTTACGTTTTTTCGCGAGAGAGTCGAGACGATTTCGATGTATCCAGGGAAAAAAAACGGGCAAACTTAGTTTTATTTTAAAATATTTTTTTAAGTTTCTCACTCGTGCCGTCCCCGTTCAAAAGCGATTCGCTTTTCGAAGGTTATTGCGAACGGCTCTCACCGTACGAATAGCTCATACTCGAATAATAAGTAACACGGTCATAATAGAACATTTAGTACAATCCATTGTCATTATATTATTGTTAGATGGTTATCATTATCATTGGTAGTGACGAAATTGTCTGTTCCTTAATCATGAACTGATTGTAATATTGTAACATATTTTATGTAAGTGATTAATATAAAATATTCATATACTGTAAATATCAGTCTTTAATTATTTTACAACACTGGACCATTTAATTCTTAGCGAATCATGAAGCAATTAGTATTATGGAAAGCGATATTTAACAATGAAAATTTTTTTCATTTTCAAGAAAGTTGCGTTTCGCTTTCAACTATAATATTTTCTAAATACAGTCGAGACTCTTAATGCCGGGGGCCCGGTATTTCGAAGCTGTCTCGCAATATCCTGGAAAAGAATCTCGGTATTAAGAGTCGCGACTGTAACTAAAGATTTTCAAATAGCAATGCTTTCAAAATTCAAAAGGCAGGTAGGCAGGTAGTTTGAATTATTTTCAAAGTGTAGAGTTTTTACATTCTCATCAGAGAAGGTATTAGATTTGTGTAAAATTTGACCCCCCCCCCTCGTTTTTGTCAAATGTCCACGTTTTGAAACCCCTTGAACCCAAAAAAGTGGTTTTTGTGAATGTGTCTGTCTGCAGATTTTTTTTCTTGTTAGCACGATAACTTTCGAAAGAATTGACAGGTTGAATTGGCCTTTAGTATACTCTTTTAATGTCCTAAAATGAAGGTCAAGTTCGTTAACCAGCCATTTTAAATAAAAATTCAAAAAATCACAGCATTTTGAAAATTTTTGAAACCACTTTTTTTTGCAATTTACAAATTCTATGAACGGATGTTCATAGTACCCAGAATGAAAAACAATTTATCTTAATAACATTTTTCAATAAAATGAAAATTATCAGACTTATAGCATTTTTAAAATTCAAAAAAGCAAACGAAAATGAAGATTTTAAGCCAAATAACGCACAATATGAAAAAAATTCAAGAGAAGAAAAACATTTCTCTTTGAAAGCTCTACAACATTGGCATCACAACTTTTTGAATTTTAAAAAAAAATTGAAAATTCAAATTTTCCCGCCAAAAAACGTGAGAAATTCTTACCAAAAAAAATGATTAGCCTTAAAAACCAATTTTGGCCTTAAAGGAATTTTAAGGCCAAAAACCAATTTTCGATTACCCGTTTTTTGATTGGATAAATAATTTTCATTTTAATTGTGAAAAATACTGTTAAAAACTTAAAAACTAATTTTTCTT
>JBAGKK010513574.1:0-13789 GCA_037177015.1 Euceroptres primus
ATTGCCGAAATTGTATACTAAAAGAACCAATCAAGATTCTTGGCTAGTTTTCTAGTTAATAAGGATCATCTACTGTTGGGTGGTTTCCCCTACTTATAAAAGTATAAAAAGTTGTCCTTACAACACTTGTCCATTTGCGCCTGAGCTCGTCGCGTGAAACCCTCGCGTTTCATTTCTGGGCCCGCGTAAATCTGTCCAACACATCACGTGACACTTAGAAGTGAATGACTATAGGTGGTTTGCGCTTAAATTGAGAATATAATAACTGAAGCAAGGCGGGAAGCGGCCATGATAGGTGTTTAACCGAAAATGAAAACTGTATATCTATGATGACGATTAAGCGCTAAATTTTAAACAAAAATTATCTTACATTGTGTACAGGGAAACAAAATCCGTGAGAAGAGGTTGGTACCAACCTGAAACGTCAACTCATTAGACGATTATGTAACAATGTAAAAAATTGATTTTACATATGGATGCATATAATGGTAACTCAATTGGTTTATTAAATCAAACTAAAATTACAAAATAGTTTTACAAGAGATTTGTTAAGGAAAAAGAGAATAAAGTCCAAAGTTAGAAAAGAGGCTGAGAAAGTCAGAAGCGGAAAAAGTAGCCAAAGACACTCGATAGATGAGAGCTCGGAGAGAAAAGAAGAAGCGGAAGTGGTGTTCATCTAGCGCCCTGTCATCTTGCGGATCGTAAAGCTTCTCCTTCACCTACTATTCGAAGCTACTATTTTGAACGAGTGTGTCCTATCGATGACTACTGTCTTGCTGTTTCAACGTCTTCGTCGTCGTTGTGTCGACCCCAACGGCTCCTGTCGAGGATTGTTCATGATGTGATCACTGGTCCGGGTAATTGCTTCGCGACTGATTGACTTTTGCGAGGCTGTCTTCTTTTGTGTGGTAGTACGAGCCGCCTACTTGTCATCAACCTGACCAACCGATTGTCATCTGTCGTACCGACCAAGTTGAGTTGGTAATAGGCATTAATTCGGAGAAGCGTCGGACCGAATACCGCGACACAAAGTTACTCAACTCGAACCAGACTCACTGCACTTTGTCGTCGGTTTAATTGCATTTGCAATCGTTGACCCACTTGGACAGATCGTCGATTTCCGATTCAACTGATTAGAGAGTAGCCAATTATCGTTCAATCTACTTCCAAACACCTGCACCCTAGTAGCAACACGTTAATCTCATTTTAACGATTAGGTGACTTGCAGGACTTGTGAACGTTGTATAGAATCAACAAACTATTATACTTTATTTTAATTTAAATGCATTTCTTTTAAATGTAAAGACTCATTTCGAGTAAAGAATATTTTTCATAATAATCTTCGTTTACGAATTTTATTGTAAAGCATGACTACTTTGTCAATGATGTAAGATGTAATAGGAAGTGCGCAATAGTAAAAAAATTCTTCAAGAAGTTCAACGACACAGATAATCGTTGAGCAATTTCGATTAATGAGTAGAAAATGGGAAACATGCAACTATTCGCCAACCCCAACCATTTTCTGCTTTCCGCCTTCGTGACTACTAGTTGCAAATTGATAATTAACAATAAACTGTGAGACTTAGTACATATCTCGGAATTACGACATTTTAGAAATATTTTCTTCTACTCTAACTACCTAGTAAAAAAGAATTGCTAAAGAGATACTATCTAGGATCATCGAATCAACAGAGTTCTAAAGGGGGCTGTTCGTTTTCAGTGACACTATGAGATTCAATGCGCTTCCGGTTCGCGAAAGTGCCGCTTACGGGAGTGCTATTGAAAAAGAATTTTGTGCCATTGAAAAATCTTTTCTCCCATTCCTCGTGCGCGCAGCCAAAAGACACACTGATTAATGCCATCGGATAAATAGTTACCTTCTGCAACATGCAAAGGTGCCGCCCGTGAAACGAGAACGAAGATTTCGAAAGCCTTCATGGAGGTTGTGGTTGTTCGCCTCGGAACAACGTGCAAAATGGACGAGGGCGGTCTCTTCTGGCTATTATTGGTTTACGACTTTGTCGGGGTAGAAGCGTTAAACCACCCGGTGTTCAGGTATTGAACTGTCACCGAAGCGAAAAAAGAGAGAAAATGAGACCCGTCGAAAGGCCTTTGACCAAAGGTCAAGCTGGGCGAAATAACTTCATAAACCGAGCAATTTTATTTTTGGACCAACAGATGCCGTGACGGATGATTATGACACAACATGTGTAATGCACCGTGAATTTGGAAAAACATATACTTTGAAGGGATTAAAATTATCTGGCTTATTTCATGCATCCATTTTTTTCTAGTAATGGATTCTTTATTGTAACTAATTGTAAATAATTAATTTATCTGAACTTTAATTGCAAATGTCTTGATTCATAAAGCAAAATCCATTTATAAACATGTTCGTGGAATAGGTGTATGCATGCAATTGATTCAATCGAATTCCATCGAGATTGATTGTGTGCCGTATTGTATCCAATATCTAGTTGATTTCATGAATGGAGCTTTCCAGCGAGGAATGAAGGTCTAAGAGTTGATTAAGGTGAAATTTGACCCGCACAAAACCATTGTGAACCTTGGCTAGGAGCTAGGAGGCTCCTTCATTTCCGGACTTCCCTTTGTCATTCGTTAGAAAAAACATCTTGTAGAGATGATAAAAGCCCCTCGAAGGCGTAACGAATCTATCCCTTTGATCCTTCGTTAGAAGCAGATAAAACGGCCACTTAAGATCTAAACGTTACTTCCGAACATTCGATTTCATTCAACTTGTATATCCGGTTTTCCTCACTTCAATACTGATTACTGTACCTAAGGGATATTTGAAAATTAAATTACAAAAACACTTTCAACCAAATGTCAACCGTAAAAATTAACATAAATTGTAATTAAATTGCTTAAAATTTAACAGAAAATCAAGGTGTCTAGCGGACCGGGAAATCGGCAAAAACCGGTAAAAACCCGGGAGTTTTATTTTACCGGGGAAAAACCAGGGAATTTGATTTAGGATCGGGATTATACTTATATTTTATTTTTTTATTCTTCAGATTTTAGTAACATTCAAGCAACTACTTTTGATTCTGACTGCATAATTTAAAAAATATTTATTTTACGTGTTACGAAAGTTTTAAAATAAGTATTTTCGATTATTTATCACTTCAGTCTGTGATTATAGATAAGTTTGGCACGTGTAACTAAATAATTATTTTCTTTACGATATAAATTTTGTATATGTATATTATGTTAAGATTCCCATTTCTATGTATACGTTCACTTTCAAAAATCACAAAAAGACATTTTTAACTTGATCGGGTGGAACAAATTGACCGGGAAAAAACCAAGAAAAACCCGAGAATTTTAAATGGCCTGATCGCTAGACATCCTGAAAATTTACAGAAAATGTCCAAGAGAAAATTGGAAAAACTACTTCGAAAAATAGGTATGCAGTTTTAAATGAATTTAATGTTCCCGAAAATGGTAGCTAATGAACTGAACAACTGTTTAAAAATAGAATATAGAAAAAAAGAGAGAAAAATCAGAAATAAGATCACGCATGTGATCGTGTGATCTGAGCCGTCGTATATCATTAGTAGGTAGCTTGTTAGGTGGTCGGTTTGCGGATAATGGTTAGCATTACAACACGCGACCGTTATTAAAGCCTTTACTGGTCTCTCTCGCACTTCCAGATATTACCTTGAATCCCAACAGACAACATAAATCATTATTCATAATAGGGGAATAGGATAAAAAAACTTGTAACGACAGATCCACGATACGTCAAGTGGGCATCAACCTTGGTCCCGTCTCGGCTCCCATCGGAACTTTCTGCAGTTCTTCGGAAAAGGACTCTGAAGATCTTGCAATTAGATGAAGATGCCTTGACATTGAGGGTAGAATTGTGACTCGACTTGAACTCAAACATTCCTGAACGTTGTGTCCCTCGTTTACTCGCAACATGTCATCAACGGTGTACCTAATAATGTCGAACACAATTTTTAACGAGCAGATATTTAGTAATAAGTAAAATGTAACGATACATTTTAAAGGATTCTTCTCTGATATATCTTACTGTCCATTATATTTCTTTCACTTTTTTTAATTTCAAGTATCAACTTATAATCGAAAACATTATTGGTTGTTTATTATCCATTTACTTTCTGATTGAGAAAATTTCTAATTACATAAAAAGTTTCTTAGTGGAATATAGAGTTTAAAAATGAGGTAATTAAAATTGGATTATAATTATGATTTGTAGATAAGATTAATGAAAAAAACGCGAAATGATTAATAACTGTTGTTAAATAAATAAGAAACCTGTTTCAAAATTTGTCAAAGTTAGTTACTAATAGGGAATTCTCTTCACTATTAATAAAAAATATTTACAACTGACATATGCTCATGCATTTTGGTGCAATATTACAACTAGATTTCTTCAAACAAGTTTTGTATTGTTATACTGAATTTATGTTTATGATCCTGATAGCAAAGAATCTTTGATATTTCAACTAGATCAATTTCAAATGCACTGAAAAAAAAGTGCTGATGTGTCAACTACTTTAGTAGTTGGACAAACCACTTTAGTATCTACAAACTTTTATTAGTTGATGTAACTATTAAAATTGTTGTTGCAACTAACTGAATAGTTACTAATAAAATGATTACATCAAATAATTAAAGTTTGTAGATACTAAAGTAGTCTGCCCAACTACTTATTTTTTCAGTGTATAGTAAAACAGTAATTTGCCACCAAAGCGGTTTTTATTTGGTGTACTTATGAATCTCTTGTCGCATTCCTGTGAACCAAAAGCAACAAAAATGATCTCTTATTCTGAGTGTACACCGACTGTATCAAGAAAATCTAAAATCATGAAATCAAGAGAGCGGAAAGATGATTGTGTCTAAATCAGTAGAGGAGCAAAAGGAGAGAGCCATACATTCAGATGTTTTCGGGTGCTACCACGTCTTCATCCCGGATGGGTTGTCGCATTCCGAAATACTCGCGGGAAAGGAAGATCGACGAGATGAATCGCTCACGATGTACCGTATAGGTAGAAGATGATCCATCCAAGATGTCCCCTTAGATGTGGTTGTCGTTCCCGTCTCTTCGTCGTGTGGGTCCGAGTGCCGGACATAACACCGCGTTCCCTGATGGTTGGTTTTGCCGGTTCGCGACCCGACGGTTTTTCGCCGACCTCCTCTGGCGGCAAAGTCCTCTTGCCTCGCTCGGCGAGCCTGGAGTGCATTACACGCAATTAGACGCCAGGGTGGCCCCAAGGTATGTCCGACAAACGGCCCTCCTCTCCTCACCTCGTCTATATTCTCGTCAACCTCTTCTCATCGCCCTCCATGACTTCCACCATTTCACAAAGCTTGAGGAACTCTCCCCTCTCGTCACTCAAGCCTCTTTATCTTTCTTCGTCAGGAGGTTTCTTTATAGTTTACTTCTTATGTCTTTCAGTGCACCTTAGTGCACTTTCCCTCCCTCCGACCCTCCCACATCCACTTTTCTCTCCTCCAGGACGAACATTGTGTATCTACCTTTGTAGTGCGCTGTGTAACTTGCCGCGACAATTACCATTGTTATAAACCTCACTCCCCGGCCTCCTCGTGCCGAACGACTCAACGTCCTGTGCGGTCCGACCCTGTTCATGCTACTTTGTTCCAGAGAGCCACCACGAGAACGACTCTTCTCGAAAGAGGTTGAAAAATCATTCGGGAAGCACCCTGGTATGCACCCGCGTCAACCTCACCGCGGCCCCAGGCGGTTTCCGGTCTCTTCAGACCATTTAATGTCGAGGAACTTTTGTCTTCCTCCTCAGCCAACACAAGATTTTTTATCAAACTACATTTTATTTTTACAATTTTTCTTTTAGAAGCAAATGCTACAATTTACAATTTTATTCTAAAATTAAAGAATGAAAAGAATTGCTTGCTGGATATTATAAGTAATATGCATTTGTATATATTTATAGAGTTCTTGCGATACATTACATTACGGAGAAAGAAGAACGAAGGAAAAGAGTAGAAGAAGGGGTGCGGCAAAAGAAGCGGTGGCACCGTTTGCGATGGCGCGCTCGGCTCGGCTCAAAGTGTAATTACTATCGGGGTAATTAATTTAGTTGAAGAGCCAGCGTTAATTTACTCGACGTGCCTCCGCGATCCTACCTTATATACACTTCATACCTATGATTTCTTTCCCTCCTGACATAACGAGTTTTCACAGTGCACTCGAAGACAAGTCTGTAAAGAACCATTATTTATCAAAAGTTCAATGCGTATTATTTCAATTAAAACCTCAGTACACTTTGTAATTTCAACTCACTTTTATTTCAAATTGATTTTTTTTTATTATTATCTAAGGTAAGGAATAAATTAAGAACAAAATGGCTGCGACGCAACATCTAGCCTGAGAGTCTTTTCCTTAATTTTGTAATATCTCAACGCCAGCTGCAGTAGGATCAGCCGGCGCGCCAATGGAAAGAATCTTTTGAATAGCGTGAAAATTGCAGTGTCGCCCGGTACGAATGGCGACACAGGCTTAAAGTCGCGCGAGTCCTTTCGCCATTGATCCCTTTGAGTCTCTCATGCAACGCGTGTTTTCTTAATTTTCTTATTCTACTCCTCGACTCGACCCCATTGACTCCATTTCCCTCAAAATCACCCTCTTCACTCTGCAAAATAGCCTAGTCCAAAATCACCATAAGAATACAAAATGTCTGGCGCCACGGAATGAATATTTCACTTCCGAATAATTACCTTATTTACATGAGTCATGAAAAGATATTTATTTGATAAATACTAGATTTTCAAAGAATAATATTTTTAAATATAAATAGCGGATAACAAAAGCAGTACCAGAGTTACTGGTAATCAAGATTACTTGTTGAAAACCATTTGTTGCATTTATTTCTGCAACTAGTTGATAAAAGTTGAAAAAAATACAAGATTTTGAAGAAAATGACGTGTCCTTGCTTCAGCAACTTAAAAGGCACTGTTCTCTACAATTAGTCGGTAGGCACGATGTTTAGTGGCGTAACGAATTTTTCTAATGCTTTCAAGAAAAATGACCCGAAAAATCAGCGGCAATAAGCGATCGGTGTGGCCAAAAATGCATGTGATACCTTGAGAATAGTCGTCATTGTAATTTGTGCCATTCGGCTGCCAAGATCACTGCCCATTGTCAGGATCCCAGGTTGAGAATTGAACGGAGAGACTCCTAAATATTTTACAACTGCCCGACAACGTAACCCCCCTTCCTCTCTAAATACGACTGCTGCGTTCCTCACTATTTTATTTTACCTTAACATCTGTATAATATTTCACCGACATCGTCCAAACTCCAAAAGTGCTCGTGCCCTCTCTTGAACGAATCACAAAAGAATAGCTGTCGCTCCATGGCAGCACTTTGGACGGGTAGTTACAGGTTAGTGCCTGCCTTCTTCATTCTTCTTGTATCCTCACACCCTTACTGTCATTCGGAATTCCTAGGGGGTAGGGTGTTTTTCACTTTTTAATTTCTCAATTACGAAAATTTTTTTTTCCACAGGAAGAACATATTTCTTCGAAATAATAAAATGAATCAAATACACGATTAGTCATTAGATTTTATTAACCATCTGCAATATTTTTTGAAGTAATTGGAACACTTCTAGCCATTTGTAATCTGAAAAATGACACAATTTTATTTTATTCTTATTATAAATGAGGAGTAGGCGAACAAAACATGATAAATCCATTTTAACATAAGGGTTACTATCGTTTGACGGAATAGTAACCCTTATATTAAAATGAATTTATCATGGTTTGTTCGCTTACTTCTCGAGTATTGCAAAAGTGTGCAAAGTTCGCATAAAATTTAAAGGCAAACACAGCAAGAAGATGGGATTCTTTGATATATTTTGTCTTCTTTTAAATTCTATAACTTCATGCACTTAATTTCCATGAAATTGACTGTTTAATCCAACTTAATAATAATAATTGTATATAAATTAATGAAAATTTAGAACTTAGCATAAAAATAAAAAGTGCAATTAACGCAGCATCCATTTCAATGGAATAGTTCGCGAAAGGCAGCTGTAATTATGAGGAACTAACTGTTGCGACTCGGTTGCTGATGGAATAGGCTGACTGTCACGACAAAGAAAAGCGACGTTATAAAGGGTAAACGCCCATGATTACTCGACGACAGTTACTATCTGGAAAGCAGGACAGGGCATCACTGATTACAGTTAGTCGGTGACTTACGAAAAAAAGCTGGAAAATACTTTATCAGTTAATTACTCCCCACATCAATTACATTTCTTTATATTTCCTTCAGTCCTTAACGAAAAATAATCAAAATACTTTCCTCAATGATTTAAGATAATATATCCTCTACTTGAATCAGTTTGCACTGTTTATTTTATGAAGAGAAACTTCTTTTTTCTTAGTGCGATAATAAATAAATACATGTATAAAATTATAAAATAAATAATGTGTAATATAAAACATTCTCTTATTTTCATACAGTTCGAAGATGCAACAACAGTAAATATCATAAAATACAATTTACCAAAAATATACATGCAATTCAATACTTAAGACCTTAAAGTCGATCTTAGAAATTGAGAGCACGTAAAATGTATGCGCGTAATATAAACCAAAGCCTAAAAATAAGAGAAGCCGGTCGGCAAATTCCATTTACACCGCAGTAAAGCGTGAGCTCAAGGCATATAAGATTAAAATTTTCTTTTCACCTCATCTCTGAAATCTTCAAGTGCAGTGGAAATGTGGGAAGATATGGTAATAAAATGTATTTTCAAAAGTAATAGCTTTGTTTTTTTTATTAATATTCATTTATTAAACTTGAAGTAATATATACATAATTAATACTTGCATTTAAAGTATAATTAACTAATATTAATTCTACTAACAGTTTTTGTTTCGCAATCATCGAACACTTTGTCTTATCTCAAGCACATGTGATATAACTAACAAACTTGTAAAATTGCTAATTCAATATCATCTCTTTCACAATAGGCAGCAGACGTGACGTGACGTGATTCACATACATGGCTAAACGCTCCGAATGACAATAACGGAGGAGTCCTTTTTCGTTGTATCTGGATAATAAAATACTTTTCAAGCGCGAAACTCAAAAATGTATTTTTTCTTTTCTCTTTGATTTATTTTTTTTTTATTTTTTAGGATTCTTCTGTCTTGGACATTGAGGAAGAAGGAGAAACTTTAGAACAAGTCGATGGCTCGATATGGACAAAAAAGAAAAAGAAGCAACATTCAGGATTGAGAAACTTCTTCGCCAGAGGTATATTTTGTTCACTATTATGTTTCAAAAATTTAATTTATTTATTCTCACCTCTTATCTAATCTTCTTTCATTTGGTGAAAAATGACTTGTAAGAAATGATCAAAAATTTAATACACTTTTCATATACTGTATGAATCTTAATATGGGTGTCTAAACGACATTTAATTTTTGTGTAATTTAATTCGTAATAATAATATTTTATAAACATGAAAGCGATTTCTTGATATTAGAAAATGGAATATATCAATTTAGTGTTTCACGGTTCAAATGTATAATGGAAAACTTTTTTAAAAAAACTTGAAAAACTTTTAAAAACTTAAACTTATTTCTATTATGAAATAAAATATATAAAGAAATTATTACAAAAGCCATAGATGGAAATAATTATCTGCTTATCTTCTCAGCTTGGTGCAAAGTGAATTTCAATGACGAGGACGAATCAAGCGAAGATCAGAACCGTGAGTGGAAGTTTTATGTCGATAAAATTCCTGCATGATTTCCTATTGTACCATCAAAAGATTAGATTATTTAAGCATATTTTTCATTCATTTTAATAAATGTTCTTCATTTAACGTAAATAGAACATCAAAATCAGAGTTACATAAATTTCATTCCCTCCGAGTAAATAAGTTTTTAAAAATTGACTGGCAGTTGGTATAGTAGTGAAGAATTTCTACAGTAGATTTCTCTACTCTGCAGGATTCTTGAAGGAAAAACTGCTTTATCTTCCAAATTTTTTACATTAAATGAGAAGAATAGATTGATTAGAAAAATTTTATTTGATTCAAACAAAATTTGTTGAATCAAACAAATGTTTTCTTAATCCTGGAGTAAATGATTTGTTTAATTGAAACAAGATTTTTTTGAATCCGACAACCCAGGTGGAAAAATTATGTATAATCTACGCATAATGAACTATGGGTAATCACTATGCAAAAAATTATGCATAAATTATGCATAAAATGTTGCAAACAAAAGACAACTAGTTTTCAACTGTTTCCAACATTTTGATATCTTCAGATTTATTGAATATGCATAATTTATGCATAATTTTTGACATAGTGACTACCCATAGTTCATTATGCATAGATTATGCATAATTTTTCCACCTGGGAACCGTCTCTCATTTCAGTGGTTTTAATATTTATTTGTATATCTGGATTCCATGATCTCTTATAATAACCATTACCTACAAGCGTTTATTTTTAAGTCTGAGTCAAGTTAAATTGAAATCTCGGAAGAAACTGAGTTGAGAAGTCAAAGGCATTTGATTGGTTGCTGACTGAAAGTCAACTCTATTTCAACTTTATTTGAAATTACATAGGAAATTTTTTCCGACATTGCATACATGATTTCTTAAAAATACATATGTCCCGAATAAGAAGGTGACACGAGTTCGCTCTCAATTTTAAAAACTGTCAACTGTGAGATTGAATATTTCTATATCATCATGATATATATGTTAGTATCTACGTCACCTATATACTTGCTTCTGGATACCATATATATATTGCATTCATTGGAGATCCTTATCTGCGGGAATATCAACGGAATTTAGTATCCATCTTGCAATAAATTTTTACATAAAACGAGTGTTTTAATTAAATTGAAAAGTAAAAAATAATAGGGTAAGTGCACTGGTCTCCGAACACGTATCAGTGGTCGGACGAATATTTATTTTTTTTGAATAAAATTGTTACAATGTTATAAAATTTCTGTCATATGAAATACATCGGCATTTATTTTCTAACCTTTTTTTGACAATTCTTAAAATGTAATACTTTTTTTTTTATGTATGAACTTCCAAAAGTGGTGTCCGAACATAGAATCGTTGCCCGATCACCGGTACGTTTACCCTATATGGAAGAATTTATGATTGTTGAATTAGAATTACGAAAATGTGGCATTTCGTTTTCATTACCATGACCTTTTTTTCTTTCTAATGCTGACTTTCCCTGTTGCGCGGTGGAAAAAGATTCCTCTCTCTGATTTGACCTTTACCATCATAGCCAACGAGGGCGTTTCTACGCAATTTATTTGTCCTGAACCAACCTCATCTGCTGAAAACGACTTCTACCACTGTGTCATTAATTTCCACTCGCTTGGCACAATTATCGCAGTGCTGAATAATATACTAAAAGAATATAAAAATTCATTTTCTATTTGACTTAACATTCATTTAAAATAATTACTTCTATTCATTATGTCAAAAGGCTTTTAACTCAAGGTTCATTTTTGAGGATTATTTTTTTGCCTGCAGAAGAGAAACACAATGGAAAGTTTTGATATTGAAACTTTGTATAGAAACTCACGCAGAAAGTAGTTTTATCCTCAAGCGACTATCACCCGATTCACCCACCGGGCTGGACAATAGCGCCCCTTTCCACATATAGTGGTAAAACTATATCACGTCGAGATCCTTTTCCCTCAGTCTTGTTTCCCACAATTCTGTCGTAAAGGAGATATGCCAGATTAGATTAAAATATTATTAAGAAGAATTATTGAGATTATTATAAGTCATGATACCAAATTTTTACTTTCTAATCTATATTGAAATATTTTTATTTTTCTATGACACCCCAATATTGATAATATAAGAATTGATTTTTTAAGACTTCGGAAGTTTTGTTTTTTTTTATAAATAGAATATTCAACTTGTAAGGACACGCAGCGAAGGTGTAGTATATCATCCCTTTGGAGTTCGATTGAGAAAATAGATTAAAAGTGACCCCGAGGTGTAGAAGTCTACATAAAGCACCCTTGCGGGCAACTGAAACAACCGCGCGACTTTGCCATGACAAACTGGGCTTACCGTCGCTTTATCACCCACATCGCCGGAAAACTTTCACAATTAACCCCTAATTCGCGTTCCTGACAGTTGGAGAATGTTAATTCAGCAAACTTTTCATGTCAAGGAAGGGAAGGTCGTTTTTAACGACCTGACAATTTTTGTTCTCATCCACTTGAACATCAGTTAAAAGCACAATAAATTGTCAAAAATAATTTAAATTTAAGATGACCTTAATACAGATTACTCATCTGAATATTATTACACAATATTTTATCACAATTACTTTTTTATCTTAGTTTAATGAATGAAAATTCAGTTATGTTAATTCAGTTTATAAATATTATGCCACGATTAAAATTCAGTCCTTTCCCATTTTTCAAAATCCAAACGAAAAATCTGCATTTATAAACTCGTGACCTGGTTTCGAGGGCTGTAAATTGGCAGGTGAAACTAAATTGATGATAGCAGCATATTACGTAATATATCTTAAGCATTATGCGAGAATCGTGTCGTGCATTATATGTGAAGTTTCTGATCCAAGAAATGACTCGCTCGTGATTCTCGTGAAATGGTAAATGCATTACGAAAGATATTTCAGCTGTTTAGTTATTGCCATGCCCTCGACAATCTGCAAGAATATATTGAGAGAGATTTGGTGAATTACCTTAGAAAGCTTCCAAATGTGGGTTGAAAATGTAGTGTGTGCCTCAAGAGTGTGTGGAATCATGAAGGTGAGAAAAGGAAAGCACATACCAGCTGTTAGTCTTCTTGAATGCTACAGAAGTCTCCGAACGAATTTCAGAAAAGCGTATTTCTCCGCATATATTTCCAAATCAAGATTCTTTCTTTTTATATATTATGTTATCTATCCAAAAATTATTCTGTTTATGGAAAAAAATATACACCTTACCCGAGAACTATCAACCTTTTACGAGCCTAGAAGTTTGTTATTTTGAGGATATCTATCTCATGATAAAAAAAGAAAGAAAATAATAGAAAAGTAACAGACAGTAGGACATATTATAATGTGTACTTATAAATTATGTTTACAGTATATCGAGTTCCTCTCACGCATCACATCGTAGAAATCTGGATTGAATAAATCAATAAATAAAAACTCTTCTTTAAATTTATTTATTAAACCTCAATTTTTTTTACAAAAGTTTATCAAATAGAAAGAGCGTATTTTTCTCCATCGTGTTCAATTTATCTCATGATAAACTGATTGTCGAACTTGCCTCCGACAAAAGCTAGAGAAATAATTTAATTGGATGAAAATCGATTCGAACTCACTTTCCCCTCTGTACCCGTTCCTCGATCTGAACGCTCCCACAATTCTCTTTCTCATCTTGTTCACTGGAAATATTTGTAGGAAAGATTGAATGCCTTCAGCTGAGCTAAGTTCTGATGCAAAATTTTCGTATTCGCTTCTAAATAAGTTGCTTATCAAGTAGCATTGGCACATCGATATTAATTTCGCGAGAGAATTATTCCATTTTCAAATTTTTCATAGACTATTTGTTGTGTTTGACTCTGCTGAGATTAAATTATCATTATGAATTGTTAATCTCATTTAATTT
This sequence comes from Euceroptres primus, assembly GCA_037177015.1. Classification (NCBI taxonomy): domain Eukaryota; kingdom Metazoa; phylum Arthropoda; class Insecta; order Hymenoptera; family Figitidae; genus Euceroptres; species Euceroptres primus. Next base: position 13,666 of record JBAGKK010513574.1, read on the forward strand.
ATTTTTAATTTTTAATGAGTTTGTAATATTATATTAGAAATTTCTTGTATACCACTCTAACCTCAAAATCTCAACTTTGACATGATTTTTCGGCTCTCGTGGTATAAAATACTGTTCGATACTT
>JBAGKK010513585.1:0-13789 GCA_037177015.1 Euceroptres primus
CAAACCTGAGGCCTAACGCCACTAAGAAAAATTTTTACAGAGAATTAAAAAAAAAATTGAAAAAATCAACATTTTTTGCGCTATTTGCAGCTCTATAAAAATTTAAACAAACAAAAATTTAAAAATCGGCCTCAACAGTTTTCTTAAGAATTCATAGTTGAATTTTTTCAAAAAAATTAATTGAAAATCTATTAAGAATTGGGACCTACAGGTTATTTTGAACATCGTTTTTTCATTTCGCCCCACTGTGCCCCGGTTAGCCTAATAGTCCTAAGAGCCGCGAGCGCACAGGACACACACTCGCACTGCGCCTCACCTACATTTCTCATTAGTGCATCTTTGAAACTTGATAACTCAAAAACTATTGCTTTTAAAAAATTTTGTAAAAGAACTGTTTAATTTGTCTTTTTTTTAAACTGTATTACCCTACTTCTTGCGTTCAATAGGTTGTAGTTCATCCTGTACATATAAACATATCACTTTCCTTATTAGTGTATCCGATATTTCTGCCATATATAAGTAATTATTAATATAGAAAGACTTCCTTCTTCCACCTTGATAGAAAAAGCGAGGATGAAAGCGTGATCATTTCGAGACTTTAATTTATTACTCTTCGCATAATTGGAAACATTATCTTGGTTGTCTTGGCTACGTCTAGCATGTGCGAGATTACAATTATTTCCAGTCTTACGAACATTCACTTGGCGTGGAGCATATACAAATAAATCTTCCCTTTTAATGTATATCAAGCATTCTCGCTTTCCCATATCCAAATGAAGGCTGAAGGCGTGGTTTCATTACCGCTTGAATGAACTTCAGAGCAATAAAAGATATCAATTTCTTAGATGGTGGTATTCCGAAAGGGAATGCTGCAGCTTCGCTGCTTTTCTTGATGGCATGAACAAACTTTATGGTACAAGAAAGTCGAACATATTAAGGTCCATTTTTTATTCAATCGCTTCTATGCTACACATAAATGATGGGGAAATGAGAAGAGTGAACGAGAATAACGACGTATAAATAGCGCTTTTCGTACCGTGTTTACTGAGATGGATCAAGACTACCATAATATAACATTCAATTTCAATATCCACAGTTACGCTCAAATCGCGTGAGGGTAAATAAACATTTGACGTTCACAACTTTTCAGGTTTTATTGCTATTCAATTTGAGGAACGATGTTTAAAATTCAAAATAAGTTTTTATGTTATAATAATCAAAGAAAAATAAAGGCAGCACTCACTCTGTTTGTGTGTATTTATCTATCTACAATACTCTTTTAATGAATACTCGCAAACGAGTTGAGCAGGTGTCAAAAAATTGATTGAGTTTTTTTTTTCGATTTTGTGTTTTTGTCAAAATTCGTTTTGGATGTGGATTTGTTTTGCAATTTTTAACGGAGTAAGGAAATTTTTTAAACTAAATTTATAGATTTTATTGAAAGTCATCTCTTTCTTTCTCAAAAGGACTTGAGATTGATGGAATGAATATCTTTTTATAATAACAGAAAGTGAAGTTAAAAAGTTCTACATTTTTAACCATTTTTGTCATAGTTTTACCCGAGTAAAAATTCTTCGATTTGGTTTTGAATTGAATGGCCCTCAAACAAGACATTCTCAAGTCGAATTGAAGAAATTTTTCAATGTCTCATTTTTGAGACAGAGCCAGACTTCAATTTATGTCTTGGAGACAACTTTCTTTGTCTTGGGGACATGACCGGATTAAGGGGGTGGCTGTAAGGGCTGTAGCTCGGGGCCCCACTTTTGAAGGGGCCCTTCAAATTCTTCCGCAACTTAAAAAAAATTTTTTTCAAAATTTACAAATTTATTATTTTAGTTCTCTATGGAGATAACTTGCTAATACTTCTAATATTTTATTTACTCTACTTATGCTGAACCTGAAAATCTAGAATTATATTACGAGTTATTTTTCTCTTTTGCTGCATGCTTCTTGTGACAATAACGTTTCGATACTGATATATCGCAGTTTACATCAACACTTTAAATATTGAGATCATATTTTTGCGAATACCGAGGCGAGAGCTTGCCCTGTCGTTAGGGTTTCGATATATTTCGTCATCAAAGTATCAAACGTAAAAACCTGAGTACGATTCCGACACTTGAAATACGAGCATCAAAGGAGAATTTTATTACGTTTTAAACATTAATTTTAATTACATTTTTCTTTAATTTTCGCCAAAAATTAAAGATTTAAATTTAAACAAGTTTTGATTGAGTTTTCGACGAGTGTGATTTTTAAAAGCTTTTTAACTAAAAATATCTCGAGAAAGTGTGAAAGTGGTGCTTCGGAAAGAAAAGGATAATAACGAATGCACAAATCTGTAATGATGAGACTGTAGAAGTAGATCTTGAATTGCAAACTCAGAATTCCAAAATTTCAAACACATAGAGATAGATAGAGATAGTAGAAATAGATTTGGTTACTGGTGATAAAATGATGCAACCTTTAACCGAATTTCTTAAGAAAATGCGAAATAAGTTTGATGAAATTGAAGAAAATGCGAAGAAGTTAGGATGTTTTGTTAGTAAACATTACAATGAAGAGGATAAGCGTATTAAAAGAAGAAAATTTCCAGATAGCAGTGTTGAAACTTCTCCAAGTTTGAGTGGCAAGGAGAAATTTAAAATTGAAAGTTTTCTTATTATGGTAGACAAATTAAGAATGGAAATACAGAAGCGAAGTTCGGCTTGCAGCAAAATTACAGAAATGTTCGGCTTTTTAACAAAGTTACATGTGTTGGGGGTTATTAATTGTTTCAAATAAGAAACACTGTGTAAAGTACAGGTACAAGAATTTATTTAGTAACAAGTATACAATTCAACTGTGTTCACTGATCGAGGTTTCGAACGAACTAACTTAGACAGAGGACGTCTGTCCTTATATACCTGCTTTTATTACTTCTTTGAATATTCCCGGCCTAATTGCTCTGTACATCTAAAATCTCCACATTTCGAGAATCTTCCAGCCTGATCTTTCTTACCTAGTACCGACGCAGTCTCGAACCTTCTAAATGTAGAGTTTTGGAGTTAATTTTCCACAACAACGTGAAATGAATTTAAAAGATATCAAGAAAAGTGCCTCTAAACTTGTAGATTTTTACGCTGAAGATTTGGAAGTTTCCTTAGCCACTGAACTGAAACAATTTATTCCTTTCTTGAAATCTGCTCACAAAGACAAAACATTATTATCTGTAACTACTTTGAAATGGATGTTAGATTAAGACATAACGTCAATTTTCCCAAATGTATAAATTGCTTTTAGACACTTCTTAACCATTCCCATCACAAATTGTGAAGCTGAACGATCTTTCTCAACTCTAGTTAGGGTGAAATCAGCACTTCTTTCAACTATGGGTGATAAAAGATTAACTGGTATCAGTTTATTGGCAATCTTCTGAAGTCATTATCTTTTGAAGATCTAATAAAAGAATCCGCAAACGCAAAAGCGCAATAATAAATATCATTTTTTTAAATCGAGAAAAAACTAAAAGTTTATTTAATTATTTTCATAAGCCTCATTTGTTTACAATTTATTTTATTGTATGTCTTTTACCAGAGATTTCTCCCAGGGATCCCCAAAAACATGTACAGCCCTGGGCCCCGAGTTACCTTAATCCGACCCTGCTTGGAGACAAGTTTCTAATTTCTATGTCCTGAAGACATAGACTGGGAGTTGGAACAGCTGAACCAGGGTGATCGACCTTTCGTTTCGATGAAGCATCGGGGCGTCATAAAACCCTAAGGGGCCTAGGGGCGTCACTAATCCCCTTTTACAATTCACAAATTATTTATATTAATTATTTACATCAACATTATAATTATCTTTTACGTTTTCACCTCTTTATATTTCTTTCTTATTATTTATGCAGTACATCCCTTTGACGGAAATTCTAAAAATGATAACCGTTTTAACTATCTCTTACTGTTTACGAGATACTTGATACTTATTCTAATTTTGAACTTTTAAAATCAAATTTTAGATGCTTCATATCGTTAAAATCCATAGGATTTGCATTTTCAACCATCAATTTGCTAATTACAAAACTGCAAAAATTTTCATATATAAATTTTCATATATAAAGCCTCTTTGCCTAGCCATTGCTTTGTTGAAGAGTTCGTAGAAAGGGTCCTAGCCTGGGACTTGGTCGAGGCTGAGGCTGTAATGAAACAGGGACCAGGTATTGAGGATTAAAATATAAAAAAAACATTTTTGCAGTTTTGGGATTAACAAATTGATAGTTAAAAATTCACAATTTGTGTATTTTCACGATTACAAATATATAAAATTTTCCTTAAAATGTTATGAATTTAAATATTTAAATTATTTTCAACTTTCGGTACTGAGTCGGTACTAAACCCAGTACCCAAAAACTTTGGTATTTTAACCAAGACAAGGCTCGTCTTGAGACAAGTTTCTTCGTCTTGAGACAAGTAAAACCTCTCGTGACCATAAAGGTAAGACGTCTTATGTCTCGTCTCAGTTTTGAGACGCAGCCAGACATCGCCGTCTTGAAGTCGAACTGACGACGAAATCAAGTCGAACACAAGTCGAAGCATTTTTACTCGGGTATAAATCAAAACATCAGTTTCTCTAAGGTAAATTTTTTCAAACAAAGTTGATATAAACTCATTGATATAAACCGAAACTACTTCCATCAACCATTTTTATTCTCAGAAAACTCTCCAATTTAATTAAAAATTTGTTTTTTGTATTTTTAAATAATTTCCAAAATTTTTGAACTCATGCAAACTTTCTCACACGTATAAGTTGTGGAAAATCCTTATTTTGACATTTTTTGCTTTTTACATAATAATGAACTATCACTCTTCCTGTGATTACCAAAAGAATAATCAAAAAATAGATTTTGCATAACCTAGATGTATCTGAAGATTTTTTGTCTTTTTTTTTATCAGAATGGATCCATTAAGTTTTGAAAGCTTACTTCTCAGATTGCATTATGTGCACAGGATTTACTAAAAATTCAGGGTGAGAGAAAAATCACACTTTCTGAGGAAATGCCTGTACATATACAATATGCATATATTAATTATATGATAATTTATCTTCTATTAATTAATTAGGTACAAAGACTCTTTCAAGTTCAGAACGAAATAAAAGCAGTCTTTTGTAAAAATTATACTATGTAACTTGGAAGGTTAATAAACATTTAATTTCGTGATATTGAAAAATACATTTCTTTATTTTAAAAAATAACTATTAACTAGTACTACAATTATAAATGTACTTCCGAAATTCTAGTCTTATTGTACGGTAGTTTTCAAACTTGCACAGGACGATAGGAAATCCAACTATTAGACATTGTTTATTTGGAAAAAGTGTTCTTGATATAAATGTTGAACAACTGAAAACAGTGAAATAATGCGGCGTATGAGAATCGTGTCATGATTGTCAGCAGTGAAATAATGACTGCTGAGAATCGTTCAACAATTCTTAACAGTGAATTAATAACTGTTCAGAATCCAAATTTTCCTTTTCCCAGTGGAAAATGCTATATATTTTTTTCCTGATAATCAAATTGCCTTCACTGAAATTACGTATATTAATCCAGAAATACATATATGAAAACTCTCTATTTATAGGTATTCTCTATGTTTTTAAAGTATATATGTATAAATTTATATTTTTCTACATCTACTTACAACTGTCTAACTACGTTCCATGAAATTATAACGGACATTCAGTTAAATGTGCATCATTTCTTTTAATCATAAATCAACATTCATAAAATGTAATAAAATGCGTTATACTTCGCAATTATGTCATGAAAACAATAGCTTCTAACATTAAAAGATTATTTCGTTGGTAAACCTGTTCATTCATTGTTTGAAATAGACTTAAAACAATATCGGCGTGTCAAAACGACAAGTTTCTAACTCGCGGAGTGCAAATTGAAAGGTGTTAACTCGGGTGGCTAACTCCTGAAGCTTCAAAATCCCATGTAAATTGTATTGGGAACACCGGCGCCCTCAACTTTACGGCACTTTTCTACTTGCACTCCGCGAGTTAGAACCTTGTCATTTGGACACGAGGATATATAAACTTAGATCATACAAATTCGACTTACAATATTTGATTTCACATCTTAGTTACTCTTAAACAGTATTGTAAAAATAGTTTGGTACTATAGGGGAGAGTGATTCGACCAGGATAAAAAAGTTTTGACTTTATAATAATTAAACATTTTGCAGCAAGAAGAAACGTATTACACACCAAATTGAAGATAAAAAATTCCTTTAAACAATACCAGTAACGTAACAAAGATATTATCAGATATTTATCTGCAATTAATCTTTTTCAAAACCATTGCACTTTTATCCAGATGAGTATTTAGGACCACGATCCGGATAATTGTGTATTAAAGCACTCACAGTGTTAATTGATCGATATTTCACTTGATCTCATTGAATAACATTTCAGCACTGCTACTTTTAAATTATATGTCTTGATAAAAGTAATATTTTTAAATATATTGTAAAAAAACACCAGCTATTATCTCTATCGCATTTACTATTAAAGGATGACAGCCACTTGTGCCAACTTAAAATGCTGAAAAAATCTGTTAAAATAGCTAGTTCTTTTATGTTTGCAACATGCGCGGATCATTTGAAAAACTTTTGAGTGTTTTTTTCACGAATTATCCAGATCGGAGAAAATTACACTTCAAATAAAAACATCTTAATTACGTTTTTTTTGATAGTTAAAAGTCTATTTCTCTGAAAAGTTTTAAATCAAAATGTTCCGTCAATACAAAGAACAAAAGAAACAGTTGTAAAAAATCCTACGTCAGTAAAAATGTCGAAATTATCAGAGGTAAAAAGTTACGTCGTCATTTCGAAACCACATTTCCTAATTTTAAATTTAAAAACAGCAAATAAGTGGTGAACCGTATTACGACACAATCCCTTTTTGCTAATTTTACTTATAAAAAATTACTCCAGTTCTTTTAATTCATATATTTGGTCATTTTTACGTATGCTTCAGGTCGGGAACCTATCCAGTTCGGGTCACTCTTCCCTATTTATATCACAGATTGAATAAGATAAAGTAGGGGATCCTAATCAACATTTTCCATCTCGACTCTCTCAACTGTTCTTTATTTTTACCTCATTTTACTCCTTGGATTTCTTCTTTGAAGTAATAATAATAATTGGCAGAATTCCTTCATGGCAACAACTTCAGCGATTTCACAGCCTTTACTCGTAAAAATTGTGAACGAATAAATCCAAATGAAGCCATTAACGAATCCTGATCTTTTTCATCATGTTCAGTACACTAGTTCCAGGAAATGGGCAAGTGGGGTAGAAGTTATGGCATCCTTGTCCTTCCACGCCCGATATTAATTGACCCATATGCGCTGCAAAATGGTACCTTGACGCTACTTCTGCCATATTGTTCAAACTCGTATCCCTGAAAAATTAAAAAGATTTCGTAATTGTGATTTCAATAAGACTTGACAATAATAATTAGAAAAACCATTTTCTCAATAGGGGTGAAAAAAACTGTACTTCTGGGAGCGAAAAAATGTTTCCATATTAGGAATGCATACAAATCGGTATTATAAGTTGCTGATTCATTATTTAAAGTTAGAATTCTTTAATTACAGAATTTAATTTAATTTTGTAAATTGATATTAAGATAGTGAGAAGTGAGAATGTAGTAAAGATTGGGAAGAGCAACTGAATGCGAATTGATGAAGGTAAATTGGTTTTGGAATGAAAGGGTACGATCAAGAATGTTCTCAGGTTGATAGAAATTTATGGGTCTAGAACGGGTAGATTATGCAGAAAATGGAATTTACAAACAGAGGAAACAGAGACAATCGAAATAACTCGTTGTTTACAAATTTTTATTGTTGTCGGATTTCCGCCATGATTCGTAATTCAATAGTGAATATATTGCACTTTTTCTAAATCCACTTAGAAAAATGTTGATATAAATAACTTATTCTTAAAAACATGCGTATATTTGGTTTCCTAGAAACTCAATAATGTGATTTGATGTTTTAAGTCTATTATGATATTTGTAAGTACTTTAGAATGTGCAATTTAAAAATTTCATCATGACACTTTTGTTACCGCCTCCATTTCTAAGGCAGTATAATAAAAGTGCATATAAAACTAAATACATTAGGAAATATGTTCACTGAAATTAATGTCCGCAACTAAACGACAACTTTATGTTCCTCGGCAGAAACTAAACTTCGTCTATATCTTTTCGGAAGAATGAATGAGGATGTTTCAGTTTCTCGTCTTAGGAAACTTTTAAAACATCATACTAAATTCAAAGTTCGGGACAGGTATACGGTATACGCTAGTGCATTATGGTGCAAGTGGTGGGGATGGTTGGTAATTCCCGACAAAAGTGCTCCGCCGGAAGAGCGCCGTCAGGAAGGAGCAAAAGGACGAGTTCCGTTATGCGCCAAGGATCCTGCAGGAGACCTCCTCCTCGTTGAAGGGGATTCTTTACGACCTCGATATACGTCGTTGTTCGACGAACGTCTTGTATAGGTATACCGAATAAACGCTAGAGGCTTTTTAGCTTCTCCAACTTGATCGGTTTAACTCAACACGATCTGACCAATAAAATCACCCTGCTGCGCGGCGGTATTCGCGTTACGTGCGTTTACGTTCGCATAAAAGTAAATATAAAGCTCGAAACTTTCCGGGACATTAAGTACAACCTGAGGACCACTACGATGACGATCTCATTCTCTGATTCCTAAACTTAGCAGTATCTCGCTCACTTTCCCTTGTTACTGACGAATTTTCCGCAAAAAGAAGCAAGACGAAAAATCCGAAGGACAAGTACGAGATACGATCAAAAATACTGATTCAGCAAAAGCTTTAATCATAATATAATATTATTGTTTTTTAAAAAAATTACAGGTATCTATATTAATAAAGTACGTATTCATTCTGTCAGTCCACACTTAAGCTTCTGGGTTTCCACTCATTTGTGATTGCTTTTGTTTTACGTTTTTAATCATTGAGATTGAGTGATACCATCTCGGTTTATAATTTGTTATATAAAACTAAATTGGTTTTGACATTTACTATAACCTTTGTCAGTGCAGTGTTATTGTTATTCTGTCTACTGTATTATACTTTAAGAATATTGAAAAACTTCTTCACTTATTCATTTTTCTAGAATTCTTTGATTTGTTTTGAAAAAAATTAACTCTGTGAGAGTTTTTCCTGCTGCGAAACAAGGTTTTTGTGCATCTGCACATATTATATTATAATATCTAGATATTACATATTAATATCTTAGATAGATGTCTCGTAATTCAATATCCAGATATTAACTTCCCCTCCTTTTCACTATCTATTTTTCTCATCAGTGTGTTTTGCTATGAATCTACTTGCTTCTCTAAAAAGGTAAGTAATATTTTATTTAGGACAATTAGAGAATTAAAAGATATATTTTCTAATTAAAATGTTTTGAAGAGATTGAACATTGAGAGATTAAATTTAATTTTAGGATTTTATGCTTCTCATTTCATGTTATAGCTTTTAATCTAAGGTTATAATTGACATAACGGAGTAACCATAGGCCAGGAAAAATGTGGAAAGTATGGAAATGTCAAGGTTCGAATTTTGTTAATCAGGGAAAGATGTCCTGGAAGTCAAAACCACAAAAAGTTGAAATGTTGAAAAATAAAAGTTGTGCTGAATTGTTAAGTGCTGAATACTATGAGTTTTAAAAACAAAGATCCCTCAAAAGTCGCTCTACGTTTTTTGAATTTACTCGGCGGAAAAAAATCGGAAAGCAGCGCTATAATATCACCGCAAAGCTTATTTTATAACGCATCAAAAAAGTTTACATCTATTTAAATAAAAAAATCTGCCCGGCCCCCTTCGGGGGCGCGGACACATTCTCATCGCGCGCTTCACAAGCGGATCGCTTTGCTCGCAAGTTTGAGTGCGCCTAGCGCGCGCAGAGTGGCAGTCGCGCTTCGCGCTCCGATACTATTGATCGTCACGCTACGCACTCCGATATTATTGATCGTCGCGCTACGCGCTCCGATATTATTGAACGTCGCGCTTCGCGCTCTGTTATCGTTAAACATCGCGCTGCGCGCGAGGTCCTTAAAGCTCAAGAAGGTCGCTTCGCTTGTTAGTTTGAGTACGCTTCCGGGCTCGCGGAATATTCGTCGTTTTTTGCGCAGAGTTAAGTTTATTCCTCATGATTTACTTTTACTGCCCTAAGTAAATTTTGTAATTTTATGAATATGAATTTAACAGTGTGTCATATACATCTAATTACCGACCGTTTTTTATTTATATTTGACAGGTTTATTGAGAGAGAAATACAAATATTACGCTGAAATTATGGTAAGTAATAAATAATATATTGAGGCATCAATGTCTTGTGAGTTTCATATTTTTGTTTCGAAAAAAAAAAATTACTTTTGAAATTTTTTTCAAAATAAAAACTGAACCGCACTCGAAATTGATGCTTCAATATATTCTATATTATTTTCTACAATTTCAGCATGATACTTGAATTTCTCTCTTATTTAAATAAGTTTGAGCGCCCCTAGGGCTAGCAATTATGCTTGTGACTCAGTAAAATTTTATTGATTCTTTAGAAATTAAGTCATGTTTAATTTTCTTAAAGTGCTCAGAACTTTTAAAGAGATTGTTAACTTTGTTTTTGATTTTAAGTTCAGATGGTAATTAACTTACTCAAGGTTCTATCCACCTTAAGGAACACATTCTTATCCCGATTCTCGCGCTTCGCGAGATTGTCTAATCAATTACGTAATCAGAGAAATTTATTTTTTTCCAAAAATCTTAAAAAAGAAACAAAATTTTGCAGACGTTTTCCAGGCGAGCATTTGCTCAGGTACACACCCGTACAGAAATTCCTGATCTAGCCCTTTAATGTAAAAAGCTAAGCCAGACCCAGAACCAATCAGATAGATTAAAAATCTGGAAGATGGCCTCAGCGGCGTAGCCAGGGGAGGGCTTGGGGGCCTTAAGCCCCACCCGAACTTTTAGAACCCTGTGTACTCAAATGTTACGTTTGACTTTCATAACTGAGTGAGTGCCGATGCTCTAACCGTTTTGGCATTAATGACTCAGGCCAGAGCGGTCGGAGACTATACCTGGAAATAAACTAATTGAGAGACCACAAGGGGAGCCATACAATATACAATATACACTAAGGATTAAAGTACATATTTATTACATGGTCTACTGATCCTTATTCCACGACAGCTGCCTGGAAATAGAATCTTTAAAGTAATTAGAAAATCCTAAAGTGCTGGAAAATCCCATCTTAGAGACTTATAGTAATTTATAGCTTGCGTTTAGTCAAACCGAAAAATTGGCGGAGATGGAAAAGAGGATCAACTAAGTTGACCAATGAAATGAATGTATTTCACGGACCAGTTCATTTATGAATCTACACTTGTTCTGAAGTTTTCAAATTACTAGGTGCAAATTAGACGCTGTAAATAAGTCATTATAGATCAAGCATTCGAATAGTTCAATCGAATAGCTTTTCTCGTGAATTTACGAAATTATTTACTTATTTGACATTTCTTTTTTATCCCGAAATATATTGTTAAATATTAATAAATATTTTTATTCTACTAATTGTTTATTTGTTTAATTGCATTAAGTATTAAGTATTTTTATCACACAATTGCCCTTTTCCCCCACTCTTTGTCTATACTTAAACCAGAAGCCCCCCCCCCGCGAAAAAAAATCCTGGCTACGCCGCTAAGTTGCATTACTCCATCCCTTAGATCCAGCCCAGCCCTAATTATCCCAATGATATGCATTTTCACACACATTTTCAAATTCCAAGGAGAAATGTTTAATTTATTAAGCAGCGTGTTGTAACTAACGATTTTGGCCTTTAGACCTTGATGGAGACGATATTTTTTGTCCGGCTCCCTCTGAAAATGCGACTTCGTGATTGGATTCGTTCAAAATGTGCTATGTTTATTTCACTAATTTTGGAGTAAAAAAATTTTTTGTTTATATACAGTTTTTTAAAAATTTTGATTGATTTGCGTTCTCACACACATTTTCAAATTCCAAGGAGAAATGTTTAATTTCTTAAGCAGCGTGTTATAACCACCGGTTTTGGTTCAACCGAAAATTGTCACTAAAAATAATCAAAAAACAAAAATTGTAAAGGATTTTAGAAAATGTTAAGAGATTGCTAAAAATTTGCTCAGATTTCACCGGATTGTTAGCGATTTCTAAGAATTAATTTTTAGAATGTTATAACTGTAACATATTTTAAAGAATTTTGAAAGATTTCCATGGACTTTGACATATTTTACGTATTTCAAAAGATTTTTCTGGATAGTAGAGGATTTCACCGATCTCTAGAGGATTTGAGAGGGTTTTGAAACATTTTAAAGGATTTCATATTTGGATAGATTCCAATGAATTTCAAGAAATTTCTAAAGATTCTGGCAGATTTTAAAGCATATGAACGAATTACACGTATTTTAAACGATTTCAATGAACTTCAAAAAATATTTACTAATTTCAAAAGATTTTACTAGATTTCAAAAATTCTCAAGGATTTCACCGTTTTTGAGAGGAGAAATTGCAAATGGTTTATTTAATTTTCGAAAAGCGTTTTTTGATGCATAAAACTTAAACCATTCATCAAAAATAACTGGCTAACGAATTATTTGAATTTTTATGCCTTAAAGAAGAGTGCTAAGACACAATACAATCCCATAATTTTTTCGAAAGTCTTTGGTGAAGAAAAATTGGTTTTTAAGTTTTTAACTGTATTTTTTGGAATTAACACGAAAATTATTTATCCAATCAACAAACGGATAATCGACAATTAGTAGATCTTTTTGAGGCAATTCATTTTTTTGTAAGATTTTCTCATATCTCATGTTTTTTTGCGGGGAAATTCAATTTTTAATTTTTTTAACAAAATTTTTAAGATTTAAACGAAAACTACTTATCCTATCAAAAAATGGTCAACAGAAAATTTGTAGATCTATTTAAGATCACAATTTTTCCATTAAATATTTTTTGACATCTTACGTTTTTTGGCGGGAAAATTTTAATTTTTGATTTTTTTTTTAAATTCGAAAAGTCGTTATGCCAATATTGTGAAGCTTGCAAAAAGCAATGTTTTTCTTCTCTTGACTTTTTTTCATATCGTGCGTTGGTGGCTCAAAATTTTTATTTTCTTTTGATTTTTTAAATTTTGAAATGCTTTAAGTCTGATAATTTTTATTTTATCGAAAAATGCCATAATGCTGTAACTTTTTGAATTTTTATTCAAAATAGCTGGCTAACGAACTTGACCTTCATTTTAGGGCACTAAAAGAGTATACCAAAGGCCAATCCAATCTGATAATTCTTTCAAAAGTTATCGTGCTAACAAAAAAAAAAATCTACAGACAGACAGACACATTCGCGAAATCATTTTTTTGGGTCATGGGGTCTCAAAACGTGGACATTTGACAAGAACGGGGTGGGACAAAATCAGTTTCGAAACTATGATTAGCAGGAGATGAAAAAGTACCCAAATTTCACGTTACTTTGAGAATGGCTAACTTTGAGAGATCACTGCTCTCATAAAATGAATATAAAAAATCTGCCTGGCCCCCTTCGGGGGCGCGGGCACATTCTCATCGCGCGCTTCGTTCGCAAGTTTCAGCGCGCCTGGGGGCGCGCGGAGTGGCCGTCGCGCTTCGCGCTCCGATATTGTTAATCGTCGCGCTACGCGCTCCGATATTATTGAACGTCGCGCT
>JBAGKK010513596.1:0-13788 GCA_037177015.1 Euceroptres primus
TTTTCCAAAATATGGTCAAGTCGCTAAGAGCTGCAGTGATGCTAGCATTAATGTTTAGCTTAACAACATTGTGATATTGAAAAAACAGTGCTAACACCTGCCTATTAGATGGTAGTTTATCGCCAACTAAGTTTTCCTCTTCCTTTTCTAAAAGGTAAATCATTATCTCTTCTTATGCACTTATGAAAATCAATTCTTCGTAATTACAATTTGACAACTAACCTTAATCATACATTGATGAAGCTTCAATATTCTACTGTTTTTGACGTTTTCTATTTTTAATTTAAAGCAAAATTTAAAAAAAAACTACCACGAAAAAGAAAAAATTTTTGAATGGCCATTTTTCGCAAAATGATCTTGAATTACCTTAAAGTAATATGAAAAACAGTTATTAAACCTCTTGACTAATTTTTCTTCAGCAATGAATAAATTGACACTGTTTCTCAAAAAAGAACCAGAGAAAATTTTATTAAATCAACATTTTATTAAGAAAATGACCTTGAGGCATCTTTCAATCTCATTGTAAAAATCTGAAAAAATCTGAGAGCAATACTGAATTGTAAAGAACACAATTTATACGCGTCAGAAATGAATAACCAATATATAGCGTCAATTTAATTAAGAATGGCCATTTTTGCCCTAAAATGGCCTTAAGCGACCTTTGAATGTTATTGTAAAACTCTGAAAAAAATCAGAGTGCAATAATAAATTGTAAAGAACACAATTCATATGCGCCAGAAATGAATAATCAATAAATAGCGTCAATTTAATTAAAAATGACCATTTTTGCCCTAAAATGGCCTTGAGCGACCTTTCAATGATATTGTAAAAATCGGAATAAAGCCTGAGTGCAATATTGGATTGTAAAGAACACAATTTATACGCCCCAGGAATGAATGATCAATAAATAGCGCCAATTTAATTAAGAATGAGCTTTTTTGCCCTAAAATGTCCTTGAGCGACCTCTAAATATTTTTTAAAATTCTGAAACAAATCAGAGGTTATTTTCTCGGCAAAAGAAACAATTTGTAGGGGTGCCAAGTTGAATATAAAAAATCCAAAAAATATAAGAATACGATTTTTCGAATCTATGAGTTTTTACGATTCTAGAGATATTTCATTTGCCTTAAAATTTTTAAATTAGATTAAATTTGAAATTTTTTATGTGATCAATTTATTCAAAATACAAATAGTCGCAGCCGTCTTTTAATACTTTCAATTAATGGATCTTCGAAAAGCCAAATTTGGTTTAGTACAGTCTTAAATATCTTTGGTAATGTTTGCACAAAGTTGCGTCCTTACAATAATTGGACAAAAAAATAAAATTTGTAATATAATTTAAAAATGTGTATTGTCCTTACAATAATTGGACAAAATAATAAATTTTGTAATATAATATAAGGGTCTAGTACAGTCTTAAGTAATAAAAACTTTGGTAACTTTGGTACAGTTCGCAGAAATTGAAAAATGTATTGTCCTTACAATAGTTGAGTGAACTTATTTGTTATAAGCAGCAAATAAAATTTATAATGCAATATAATGAAGTGGTAAATATGAGATTGTATTAATTACAAGTCGAATTTCAAATTTGGATACAATCTCATATTTACCACTTCATTTTGTTGCATTATAAATTTTATTTGCTGCTTATAACAAATAAGTTCACCCAAGTATTGTAAGGACAATACATTTTTCAATTTCTGCGAACTGCACCAAAGTTACCAAAGTTTTTATTACTTAAGACTGTACTAGACCCTTATATTATATTACAAATTTTATTATTTTGTCCAATTATAGTAGGGACAACACACATTTTTAGTTTTGTGCAAACATTACCAAAGATATTTAAGATTATACTAAATCAAATTTGAAAACATTCTTTCACTGCGCCCCTGTTAAAGAAGTTTTTGTAAATGTTTTTTCCAGAATAAACTATAACCACTGATGAGGGCCACCATTGTGCGCCGAAACGTTCGATTTAATTAAAAATTAATTGAATTATTTATTCTGACCCTAAAGCCAAAATTAACATCCAATATTATAAACGATTATTTTCATCGAGGGTCAATATAATCCCCCACTGAGTTTTATAAACAAAGTTTAAATTATTAATTATATTAATTTATCAAATAAATAATAAATTAATATATAGAGTTAATACATTTAAATTAGTTAAATAAATTCAGAAAATATATTTTAAAAATAAATAACATTAATGTTAAATAATAAAATAATTTATTAATAATAAATAAACGTAAATAAATATAAATTAAATCATAATCTTCTCATAGGATACAACATAAGATACAATGGGTCGAAGTGGGACACCATCCTTATGGATTTTTGGCTGCCCGTAAAATCTAGATGGGACCTGATTAGTAGTTTTCACATAACTGTGATAGCGGAACCTGCTGAGAGCTTGGATATTACAAGTCTACTCTCCCACACACACACACACACACACATACCCACGCGCACGGCTGAACGTGTGAGGATTTCCTCGATTACCTGAGCAACCACTGACATAGAAGCCTGACTGAATAAGTTGTCGCATGTTTTTTTATTATTATATTATATTATCAATTAGTAACTCTTAATTGCATGACCATTATTACTATTTGGCACCGAAGAGGGCCCCCATTTGGGCCGAAACGTTTGCCGATCTTTAAAGTTTTATTTTACAACTAAGTAGATCTTAAGAGATAGACCCCATAGCTAATGAAATATTATCAACGATTTCAAGAGCTGAACTTTCTTCGCTTCGACCCTGCTAGGCAACGGCACGTTGTGATGACACGAATTCAGTTGGCGGCACAGAGTTCGTGACGTCACAACTTGCGGTTGCCTAGCAACGTCGACGCTCATGGTCGTATTGTGGACTCTACCTGAGAGCAAAAGTATTCACTGAGATGATATTCATAAAGAATATCATCTTTCTTATATAAATAAATAATTATCATAATTATTTATTTTATATATATATTATTTATATATATTATTTTATATATTATTATAATAAGTAAATAATTATTATAATAACTGGAAAAGGATCTGGCTAACTATAACAAGGCTTTTGATGGGTTTATTCAATTTTTGTAAGAAAAAACTCTTGTAATCACGATAGGGAATAATGCACATGATTTTTGCACAAAAAAATATAACCTGTAACACCCTTATATTTACCCTGAAGTGGAGGTTTAGACTGACCTCGAACCATGTCGGTACCCATTGTATTATGAGAATGACGGAGATGCAAAAAGGAAGTGAGTGAGAGGTTGGATTGGTTGACTCTATTTGTTCTCCCTCTTTTCTCGTTAATGTACCTCTCTCTCTAAATAGCCGGAAAGTCAAAGTTAGGCAATTTGCAGTTCATGTCTGAGTCCTTTTTTGCAAAGATTATATAATTAATCTTTGCAAGGGATGACTCGTTGAGAAGTGTAAATTGTTAGTCAAAGAAATATGTTATATAGAGAAATTAAGCCCAGACTTTGGTACTGTTCAGAAAATTAATTTTTGATTACTAATGGTTCTTAGTCGTCCAAACAAAAAGTAATTTCGGTCCCCTTAAGCCCCTGTAAATGTTGGGTGAAAACTTTTGGATTTACTTTTAATTAGAAATGGTCAATAATATCAATTTCTAATTCTAACTTCCAGTAAACAAATTTAAAGAATAAAAATTTTAATAATTTTTAATAATATCTGTGTGTAAGGATATATGTGTGTCTGTGAGTGTGTATATGTGCATAGGAACCTGTACAGGATCCTGTACATGTTCCAATGCAGGATATAAATAATTATTTTAAAACTAACTCAGGAACCTTTGAAAGATCCTGTACAGGTTTCCGTACAAGAAAAGATTACTTTTTGTAACTGACTCAGGAACCTTTAAAGGATCCTGTACAGGTTTCTGTACAGGAAAACGTATGTTGTTTAAACAACAGGAGCTAGTAGTGAAGCATCAGTCATGGATTTGAAGGTCAATGATAGTATATTTAAAAGGTCGAGATTAAACACAAAACAACACAGGAACATATAAAGGATGCTCTACAGGTTCGAGTACAGGAAAATGTATGTTGTTCAAACAAGGCAGGACCTGAACATTGACCAGTACAGGATTGCTTGCAGGATCCTTCATTGTTACTTTATTTTCTCGTTCAATCGACGGAACCTGTATGGGACCTTCATAGGGACTTTAGAACAGCGTATGTTCCTATACAGAAAATCTGTACAGGAACATGTAAGGGTTCCTTTCCTAGCACAAATTCCCGCACAGATTCCGGTACAGGTTCCCTTATACGCACCCGTACAGGAACCTGTGCACGTTTCTGTAAAGGTTCCTGTACATCAACCTGTGCGGGAACCTGTGCAGGTTCCTGTACAGGCATTTTCAACTGGGCTGTCAGTCAAAAATCTGAAATAAAATGTCTTTCATGAAATTCGAGTTTATGAAAATCTTTTAAATGAATATATTTGTGTCACAATTTAGTTGAAAATCAAAATTAGTTTTCTAATTTATTTCTGATGCTGTGAATAGCTGAGGTTAGAAACTTAGGTTAGGAAGACGAGGGATCGACTTATCCGAAATGTAGTTTCTACTTTTCTTTTTGGAATCTGCAGTAAATTACCATTTATCTGATTTTTTAAGCCAATCATATCATTTTCGACAAAACGGCGCTTGTGCGCTTTTGGAATGCACCCCCTCAATTGTGTTCACTTCATGAACACTTTATTTTCTCATATTTATTTATTTAATTATTATACTGAGTCGTCAAATAAATTCGCTTTCCCATAAAGGAAGCAATAACTATCTCAATTTTATATAACAAAGTCAATGAAAATTTAACTGTGAACATTATTTCATACAATTTATTAATAAATTATTTTCACAATAATTGAAATTTTTACACCTGGATATTCGTATGCTTAATATTTAGGCTTAAGAAGAAAAAAAATTGTCTGAATACTGAGGCAGGACAGAAAAATAATCTCACTTGATATCTCACTAGATATCTGTTGAAGGTCCAAGGGTCCACTCTCTTTTTCAGATAACACCCAGGGAATATTCTGTTACTCCTCTAAAAATTCCAGACGAATTCCGGATTCCGAAATTTGTCCGAAATTGTCCGTTTTGATGTCCGATTTTTGTCATCCGAATTTTATCCAGTTGAGAACGAAATTTGTGTGATTGTATACGAAATGTGTCCGGTTATGTACAAAATTTGCCCTGACCAATGGATACGTTTTATCTGCCGGATCTTGTACGCCCGTGTCCGGAACTCATCCGTATCTGTCTAGATCCTGGTCGGTTTTTGTAATCCGAATTCTATCCCGAAAATACAAATTTTTATACTGATTCCAGATCCACAATAAAAAAAATTAATTTTAAGACCAAAAATACATTAAAATAAAAAAAAAACTGTAACTTAAATTAATTTCGACACATATTTCTTAACTTCAAGCAACCACACAGAGGAAATTATTTTTCAAGCTGTAATTATGTTATTAATATGTAAAAATGCAAATAAATATTAACCTAATGATAAACATATTAAACAATATAATCCTTTTATAAATCTGGAACAGAGAAATGTCATGAAAAATCCACCTCCAACCAGGATCGAACTGCAGCCACCAAGCCGAGAGTCATATGCGTCCTATCCAAAGAGCTATCTGATGCTTAGACGAGAATATTGGTAACGGCTATTTAGCTAAGATTTGACTTTGAATTGCATATAAATTTCGAATTCAACCGGACAAAATTCCATTTACTCCTAATGTCGGCGGAAAAGTTTTCTTGCCGAATTTTGTCCGGTTGAATCCGGAATTTATATGCAATTCAAAGTCAAATCTTAGCTAAATAGCCGTTACCAATATTCTCGTCTAAGCACGATATTCCATTTGCACATTAATTTTATCGGAATACAAGATTCCTTGCGGACAAATTTCGGATTGATTCTGACCCATTCTGGACTCGAAATTTTTATCCGGACAGATTTCGGATTCATCCGGAGTAAATTCCATTTGCACTTTCATTTTAGCGGATGACAAGTTTTCCTTGCGGACAAATTTCGGATTGATTCTGACTAATTCGGAGTCAGCGTTTTTTCCCGGACAAATTCCGGATTCAACCGGACTGAATTTCATCTGCACTTTAATTTCAGCGGACAAGTTTTACTTGCAGAAAAATTTCAGATTGATTCTAGCTAATACCGGACTCGCAGTTCTTGTCCGGACAGATTCCGGATTCATGCGGGCAATATTCCATTTGCACTTTAATTTTAGCGGTAGACAAGATTCCTTGCGGACAAATTTCGAATTGATTCTGAGTCATTCCGGAATCGACGCTTTTACCCGGACAAATTCCGGATTCAATCGGACTAAATTCCATTTGCACTTTGATTCCAGCGGAGAACAAGTTTTCCTTGCGGACAAATTTTGGATGGATCTGGATTATTTCCAAGCTCGAAGCTTTTGTCTGGACAAATTTCGGATTCATCCAGACTAAATTCCACTTAAAATCGTATTTTCCGTCTTGTTCGGATAGTATTAGTCCGAATTTGACCGAAATTTAAAAATTTTTTTTTACTGGCACTACGATTTTTATCTGCATCTTAATATAAAAATGTCAAAATTAAAATTATTGTAGATAATCTTTTTTACAATTACAAAAATAATTATTTTTTGCAGAATTAATTATTAAAGCCTTATTATTTCTATAGCAAACATTGAGTTTAGTACATTTAGTACATTTTTAGATTAGAAAAATGCATTGAGAAAATTTATCTTTTATTTTAATTTCTTTTTTTCTTTTAAGGAATAAGCTGTTTTTTCACCTGTTTACAAACTGCGAAAAAATTTTAGCTAAAATTCTCTCGGATACGAAAAGAATTCGGTAAATTAGACAAATTATATATGGTAATATGGATATTAAATTACAAAAACCTGACTTTTTCTTGAACAGTTCAGGGAAATTAAAAAAAAATTCAAGAAAAAATTTTGTATGGCTTGCTTGAAGTCTGCTATTGGCTTTGTCGCAATTCACACAACTAAACAAGCTAAGGATGTGTTCTGTGTTTTTACAAAGCGATAAAGGTAACCAAAAATACACAGGATGGAGCTCGGCCTTCCTAGAAGAATTTTAAAAGAAGATTTTTTCCAATGCTTTTTCCTTTTTATTTCCTATCCAATTATTATTATTAAATTGCGTTGTTAGATCCGTACATCACCGGGATTTATGTCCCAAGAAATCCTATAAATTTCTTCCGCAACCAGCGAAATAATGCAGTTTGTTAGGGGCCATACTTAAATTACGTTACAAATAAAATAATAAATATAAGACAGATACAAATTTAATTACCGAAAGATTGAAAGACTTAGAAATAGGAAATTTATTCTTTTATTTGTTAGGTAATTTATGTATAGCCCCTTAGGAACGAGCTTTTTTCGAGTGCTTATAATAATCTGTACTAAAAGTAAAATTTTTCTATTTTATTGAATAGTAGCCAAGTCAGAGGATTTTGAATTTTATGGCGGTTACCCTCTGCTACACGAATATTTGCTGCTATCATAAGGGATCGTCCATAAACTACGTAGCCTTTTGGCTATAGTGTGGTATACTCGTGTCTTCCTAAGTTGCTTGGCTTAGAGGGAGATACGAAAGGCTACGTAGTTTATGGACGATCCCTAAAGAACTTTTAAAAATTTAGCCTAATCCTGTTCGTTAGATTTTTCCATGATCTTTCGATTGGTCAGAAGCAATTGTTTTGAAATTTTCAAAATTTTACCTTGATTTATCAAAATCAAAAATAAAATCGATGTTTTTTGAACAGGGCACTTTCGATATTATAAAAAAATATTCTAGAAAGAAAGCTGAGGTTTTTTGTCAATAAAATCTTTGAAAATCAAAAAGGACTTTTCTTTGTTTCCGAGAAACTGTATGCCAAAGAATTTGACGCACCGACTGCGCCGCACAGTGGGGCAAAAAAGGTGCCTGTGGACAAATCAATTTTCAGCCCACAATTTTTATCCAGTTTGCAATTATTTTAAAAATCAAAGTCTATGAAATTGTGCATTGTTTCGAGGTCCGACTTTTCAGAAAAGTTTCTTGAAAAATTTTTTATTTAACAAACAAAATGTAAAAAATTTTTTTTTCTTTTCATGACTGCCATTTTGTTGGAAATTTTTTGACCTAATGTCAAATGAAGTACTTTTGACCTATATTTTTTTAAGGAGATGGAAGTAAAAGAATGTTTATTTAAAATTAGAAGTTAAACATGAATTCTTAATTGTTTATAACAATTGAGTAAACAAATTTCTAATCAGGTCATTTCCCAATTTTCAAATGTTCCTCCGCTGCAACAATGTGCTACTAGACAACAATTTTGTATTATTTAGACAAATTTAATAAACAAATGCATCATTCTGCCATTTTTCAGTAGATAAGTTTCGTTTCTTCATCAGAATCAACTATACATCTTTCACTTATGGTCGTTTAGAATGGATATTATGCTTTTCAATAACAATCATTCATGTTTAAAAAAATTTAATAAACAAATGCATAATTCCGCCATTTTCTAGTAGATAAGTTTCGTTTCTTCATCAGCAGAATCAACTATGAACCTCTTCCCAACGGTCTTCTGCTATGGATATTGTGTTTTCAATAACAATTGTACATTATTTAAACAAATTTAATAAATAAATGCATCATTTGATTATTCTTCACGATTTTTTTGACAGAATCAACTTTCACGGATGATCATTTACTATAGATATAGTGCTTTTCAATAACAATCATTCATTACTTAAACAAATACATCAGTTGACCAGTGACTGATGTACAGTTTATTCTGCTAAAAAAACCAAACACACATACTGAAAACTGGACAAATGATTTTAAAAAAATTTAATTTGTTTAAATAATGAATGATTGTGACTGAAAAGCACTATATCTATAGTAAATAACCATCAGTGGAAGATGTATAGTTGATTCTGCCAAAAAAGTCAAAACATACATACTAAAAAATGGGAAAATGATACATTTGTTTATTAAATTTGTTTGAATAATGTACAATTGTTATTGAAAAGCACAATATTCATAGCAGAAGACCATTGGGGAGAGATTCATAGTTGATTCTGCTGAAGAAACGAAATTTATCTACTGGAAAATGGCAGAATTATGCATTTGTATATTAAATTTGTTTAAATAGTAAATGATTGTTATTGAAAAGCACGATATCCATTTCAAATGACCATAAGTGAAAGATGTGTAGTTGATTCTGATGAAGAAACGAAACTTATCTACTAAAAAATGACCGAATGATGCATTTGTGTATTAAATTTGTTTAAATAATACAAAATTGTTGTCTAACAGCACATTATTACATTGAAAAGATTGGAAGTATTGGAGTATTGGAAAGTATTGGAAGTAAAAGTATTGGAAAGATACTAACACTTATAATATTCCTTTTGGAAATATTATAAGCTAGCACTTCCAATATTTCTATTGGAAAATGGCCTGATTAGAAATCTGTTTATTAAATTGTTATAAACAATTAATAATTCATGTTTAACTTCTTCTAATTTTAAACAAACATTTTTTTACTTTCATACTCCTTTAAAAAATATAGATTAAAAGTACTTCATTATCGCAAAAGGAGAAGATATAACTTTTGTTCACTAATTTGTTTACAACAATCTGAAAAAAATTTTTATGCAGTTAAAATTGCCGGACGACGTTTCTAGTGAGTTTCTGTTTCGACTCCGGCCATTTGTAATTAGGTCAGAAAATTTCCAAAAAAATGGCAACCATGAAAGACAAAAATTTTTTTTTTATTTTGTTTGTTAAATAACAAATTTTCAAGAAACTTTTCTGAAAGGTTGGATCTCGGAACAATGCACAATTTCATAGACTTTCTTTTTAAAAAAAGTTGCAAATCGGGTAAAAATTGTGAGCTGAAAATTGATTTGTCCACAGGCACCGTTTTTGCCCCACTGTGCGCCGGTACTTGTGCGCCAGATCGTTTCTCGAAAACAAAAAAAGTCCTTTTTTCTTTTCAAGGATATTATTGTAAAAAACCTCAGCTTTCATTCTAGTATATTCAAAATATAATCAAAAGTGTCCATCTTCAAGAAAAAGTGGATTTTATTTTTGATTCTGATAAATCAAGGTCAAATTTTAGATTTAAAAAAAATGCTTATTATCAATCGAAAGGTCATGAAAAAATCTATCAATAGCGCCTTGGGCTAACATTTTTTAATTTATTTTTGAAAGCAGCTTTCGTAGAGCAGAGGGTATCCACCAAAAACCTCAAAATCCGGTGCATCAATCCTTTGATTGATTGAAAGCAGCATTCGTAGAGCAGAGGGTATCCACCAAAAACCTCAAAATACAGTGCATCAATCCTTCGGCGTACAGTTTCTCAACAATAGAAAACAAGTCCTCTTTGATTTTCAAAGATTTTATTGTAAAAAACCTCAGCTTGATGTGTGCATATTTTATGCACTCTTTAACCTAAAATGATGTTCTTTTTTTTGACTATTTTTTCATAGGACAATTAGTTTTTATTTGAATCACATAAAACGCTATTAAAAAATGAGTCTTTTCTCAGAAGTGTGACAAAAATATTTCCAAATAAAATAGAATAATCTGATGCTTTTAAAATTAAAAATTCTATTATAGACTGACAAAAAATTGGTGAAATAAAATTAGTGCAAATAATATAATTAATCGTGGCTTTCTGCGTGCATTAAATGTACTTTGATGAGAAGGTGCCCACCAGCGGTGGATAGAGTTTTAAATTTCCCGCAAAAGCTTGATTTTTTATTTTCTTAAGTTTTATAAATACCATAATTCTGTTAAGTCTGATTTGATCAAAACATGTTACCGATACAATTTGAACAATTTTTCTAGAATTACTGAGAATCAAGATTAAAACTTTTGGATTTTTGAAATCTGAAAATTTTTGAAAAAGCTCTATTTTAAATTTTAGGCTGATCGAAAAATGTCATTAACATAATTTCTACAGTTTTTTGAGAATAATTTGAAGAACCTTTATTAAAATTATTGTATTTCTTCAAAAACTGTTTTTCAAAATTTTGAAAATGCTTTAGTTTTTTGAATTTTGAACGAATTCAAAAATGTTATGAGCATAATTTATACAGATTTTTGAGTATTATTAAAAACTGAGACTAACAGTTCTGAATTTCTTAAAAAATGATTTTTAAAAATTTTGAAAAAGCTCTAACTTTAAATTTTTTTTTGAATATGGCTAGCTAACGAACTTGACCTTATTTTTATATACTAAAGAAGTATGCCGAAGCTAAACTTACTCCGTCAACTATTTCGAAAGTTATCGCGTATACAGGCAATGACGACGACAGGCAGACACCATAGTAAAAACCGTTTTTTCTCATTCAGGAGGTCTGAAAATGTGGACATTTGATGAAAATGAGAATGCAAAAACGCCGCGAAAGCTAAAAATCGTGTTATAGGCACGGCAAAAAGGCTTCGGATATGACAGATTTCAAACCCTCCCATAAATTTAGCTTTTGGGAATGGGTTGCAAAGTTTTTTCTGGTATTATTTACGGACCCAATTACCACTCTGCCAATATTCAACAATTTAAAATGAATGGTATGAAAAAAAAGTAACCAGGATGTTGAAACGGACCTCTTGGGGAAAATGACCCATATATGTACAGGAACCTGTGCGGGATGACCCTGTGCAGGTTCCTGTACAAGAATTTTCAGCTGAGTAATTAATGTCCTTAACTCAAATTTGTTAGTGTCACTTGGTAGGTGACTCGAAACAATTGCCAGAGCAACAATCCGCACTCGTTTCCATTTAGCTAACTGCTCACAATGGTCAAAAAAAAAAAAAACCCATAAATTTTCATATTCTTTTTTTAAGAGAAACTGTTAACTTTACGGTAAAGATGAAGGTAACCTTTTTATGCAACAGAAAATGCTGAATATTTTTTACATAACTATTTTTGTGCTAAAAGTGGCCGCTTTCGAAAAAAATTTGAAAAACTTCATATTGGCGGACATTTTGCATCATGGCGGCTCTGACTCCGCCTCAATTTTCCGCGAATTTTGAAAAGTTGTTTAATATCCCTTCCCGAAGGTTTCCACAAAGAGATTTACTTTCCCTTTTGGTTCTTCGTTGACTGGACGAGTATCCGAGTAAATTCCTGAAATTTTAAGCCCAAATGAATCTCCTTGGTTGAGAAACGACCGGTCGATGTACACTTTTGAAGTTTGAAATCCGAAAAACCTCATTTTGAGAAAATTGAATTTGAAGTTGATGACCGCTATAAGCACACATGTTAATTGTTTTCTGTAAACAAAAAATACACCAACCTCCAGTTGCTACCGGGACATAATTATACAATAGTACCGATGGATTCAGCAGTGGTCATATTATGACCTCTAACTCCAATCTGAAAATGATTACTTTATACCCTAACTTTGAAACACGCGAAGATCTCCTAAACTAAATCCGGCCATAGGGGCCCTTTTCATATGGCGAAGTCCACATAGCGGAAATCATGTAGGTTCCATATGGGATCCTGTAAATTATCCTATTACACTCAGAAAAAACTTTTTTTCGAATTAATAAATCGTTTTTTACCATCTTTTTCTTGAAATTATTTGAATTAAACAAATTCTTTGTTCGAATGATTTTTTAAATTTAAAAATATTTTTTTTATTCAACCAAAGTTCAACCATTTTCTGTTTTCGTCACCTGGACGCCAACGACCGCATGGCAACTGCTTTATTTAAAAAATAATGAAAAAGTGCACTGTAAGGACGTCTGTCTTCATGTATTAACTGAAATTTTTTATTCCAGGAATATTGTGAGTATTCATGTAGATTATGTAGGAGATGAATTCTAAAATTTTTATTACTCTCCCTAATGCCTAGGGGACATCATTCTCAGATTGAGTTCCTGGAGTCCTGCGTTCGATTCTCAGCAGATTATATTATTAAAATTTTTCTCTTACAGGTGATTTTAATTTTAATTTAATTAAGTAAAAATTTAATTAAATTGTTGATAGTTTTCATATTTAATATTGCTAGGAATATCATGCGTTAGTAAAAATATAGATTAAAGTTACAAAAATGTTAATCTTAAAAAATGATTTTTTTTCAAAATATGATTTTTTAAATTCAAAAATAATTTTTTTAAATTTAGAAAATAATTTTTTTAAATTCAAAAAATAATTTTTTTAAACTGAAAAAATGTTTTTTTTAATTCGAAATGTTATTTCGTTAGAACAAACAAAATATTTGTTTGGTTCAAGAAAAGTACTTTAGCTCTTTATACTAAAGTCGGGACGAAAAGTGCTGACGCCTGGCTTTGAAGGTTTATTACTCAGCGAGAAAAAATCGCAGAATTTTGAATCAAAGACAAAAATATTCTTCAACATTATAGTTGTAAAATGATGTCAGTTTGATTTTCGTTAAAAATTTTTTGTCTTTACTGCGACAGAAAATGTGTGAAAAACAGGAGAAATAACCCTCAACTTTTGATGCCTCGACTTTCGAAAAAATTGGTATAAAAAATTTGAAAAAATTCATGAGTATTCTTCAATATGTTCTTTACAAATGGCAAGTTTTTTATTTCAGTTTATTTATTATCGTAATCAGTGGAGCTAAAAATGTAAAAAATAATTATCTCGGCTCTGGATAGAGATTTCAAGCGGAACTATCCCGTGCAAAAATATTTTGTCTTGGATTTCGTCTTAATAACGGGCAATTAAGACATGGCCAAGACTTGTTGAAGAC
>JBAGKK010513607.1:0-13785 GCA_037177015.1 Euceroptres primus
TTTACAATTTTTTCTCTCAAAATCGGTGAAATCCTTGAAAATTTTTGAAATCTAGTAAAATCTTTTGAAATCAGTAAGCATTTTTTGAAATTCATTTAAATCATTTAAAATCCATGGAAGTCGTTCATATTCATTAAAATCTGTCGGAATCGTTGAAAATCTCTTGAAATTCATGGGAATCTATCCAAATATCATGAAATCCTTTACAATGTTTAAAAACCCTCTGAAATCCTCTAGAGATCGGCGAAATCCTCTACTATCCAGTGAAATCTTTTGAGATACGTAAAAGACATTTCAAATCTTTCAAAGTCCATAAGAATCTTTGAAAATTCTTTAAAATCTGTTACAGTTGTAACAGTCTAAAAATTAATTTTTAGAAATTGCTAAAAATCCGGTGAAATCTGATGAAATTCCTTTTCTCTAGCAATCTCTTAACATTTTCTAAAATTCGTTACAATTTTTGTTTTTAGATTATTTTTAGTGACAATTTTCGGTTTAACCAAAACCGTTGGTTATAACACGCTGCTTAATAAATTAAACATTTCTCCTTGGAATTTTAAAATGTGTGTGAAAGCGCAATTCATCGGGATAATTCGGGCCAGGCTCGATCTAAGGACTGGCTAAGCTTTGTACGTCAAAGGGCTAGATTAAAAATTTCTCTACGGGAGTTTACCTGAGCAAATGCTCACCTGGAAAACGTCTGCAAAATTTTGTTTCTTTTTGGAGATTTTTGGAAAAAAATAAATTACTGTGGTTAAGTAATTGATTAGACAATTTTAGAAATCTATGCAAAAGATCGAGCGTGATGCGCGAGAATCGTGATGAGAATGTGTTCTTTAAGGTCGATAGAACCTTGAGTAAGTTAATTGCCATCTGAAATTGAAATCAAAAACAAAGTTAACAATCTCTTTAAAAGTCCTGAACGCTTTGAGAAAATTAAACATGTTGTAATCTCTAAAGAATCAATAAAATGAGTCGCAAGCATAATCGCGAGCCCTAGGGGCGCTCTAACTTATTTTAATAAGAGAGAAATTCAAGTATCATGCTTAAATTGCCGAAATAATAAAGAATATATTAAAGCATTAATGTCGGATGCTTTTCAGTTCTTATTTTGAAAAAAATTTCAAAAGTGATCTTTTTTCGAAATAAAAATATGAAACTCACCAGACATTAATGCCTCAATATATTCCGCGAGCCCGAAAGCATGCTTAAACTAGCGAGCGAAGCGACCTTTGCGAGCTATAAGAACCTCGCGCGCAGCGCGAGGTTTAACGATAGCGGAGCGGGAAGCGCGACGGCCACTCCGCGCTCCCTAGGCGCGCTCAAACTTGCGAGCGAAGCGAGCCGCGCGCGATGAAAATGTGCCCACGCCCCCAAAAGGGGCCGTACAGATTTTGCACTTTTAAGTTAGGATATCTCGAAATCCTAACCTAAAAGGTTAGGATTTCCTAAAGGTTTTCCTAACCTAAAAGGAAATAAATAGGAAAAATTTGGACAACGAATTCGTTTTTAGGACATCAAAATCCTTTGGGGTCACCTAATTCAGTCTTCGGGTTAAAAAAAAGTTAATTTTTGTCGGCCTGTGTTACTCATATACAGAAGTACTTTGGAAATTGAAGAACTAATATTTCCTGAAAGCTATCAACTTTGAAAATATTCTAAAAATATAATAGATGGATTTTATAAAGTCAACATCAGAAGAGCTTAATTTTTGCTATTATAATTTATGTGGAATTGAATTATATTCTCAAATCTAATAATAATGTTAATTATAATAATATGAAATATTTTAATTTAATGTTCAATTCAATTACAATATGGATAATTCTTTGGAATTGATCGAATAAAATGTGTTCTACGTTAGAATTTTAGTACTTATTTAATTGAAATGTCGAATTGCCACCTTATTGTAGATTGTGACTTATCGTCAATTTAAATTGTAATATCTTTATAATAAAAAATGTCTTTGTACAATTCTTGACGACACGACATAAAAAATTGTTTAAAAAAAAGTTAAATGCCGATATTGTACAAATGTTATGTATTCATTTAAGAATTATGTCCTATATGTAGATAAAAGAAATACCCAAGGATCATTAATTGTTTTTTATGATTCATTTTCATAAAACCGAATAAGAGTACTGTTAACAATATAAATATTTTTAAAATTTTTTAGTTTGTTTCTTTCCAAAGTTCTAATGGAATGTTCCGGGAATGTGAGTAGAATATTCCGTGCTATGGGGGTAATTTGGTTGATTTAACAAATATAAATAGTTTGGTGGATTCAACCAAAACGTTTGGCTGAATCAACAAAATATTACGCAGCGTAATTTTTTGGATAATACAATTTGGTTGGTTTAACCAAACATAAATAATTTGGTCGATTTAGGTCAAACATTTTGTTGAATGAACAAAATATTTTTTTTTTTAATTAACAGAATTGTTCAACCAAAAGTCTTTAGTCAACTGAAGTATCCGCCAAAAGAACGTTCTGTGAACCAAAATGTGTTTTATTGGAATCTATGTTCACAGTGTGAATGTAAATTGATAAAAGTTTGATCGAAGTCAAAGCTTGTTCTATGATACATGTACTATGATGTAGAAGAAAAATTTCTTTTGGCGGATGCTTCAACTAATCCAGAATTTTGTTGATTTAACCAAAATATTATTTCAAAAACCGAAGACAGTCAACCAAACGGTTTTGTTGAATGAGCAATATTTTTTGTTGAGTGTTTGACTGCTCCGAAAAATATTTGGTTGAACCAAACAAATTTTTGTTGGTTCTACCAAAAAGTATGGTTATTATATGGACAACTAAATATTTGGTTGACCCAACGCAATTTTTTGGTTAATAAAATTTGATTCCTTCTACAAAAAGTTTTGGTTGATTTACCCAAATATAAATAATTTGGTGAATTCTGCCAAAACACTTGGTTAAATCAACAAAATATTTAGTTGAATTAACAAAATATTTGTTGAAATTAGTGAAATGATTCAATCAAACGAGTTTGTTTAACTGAACAAAAATTTGGTTGATTTAACCAAAATATTTTTTTAAATCAATGAAATGCAAGTGAACCAAACGGTTTTGTTGGATGAACAAAATTTTTTGATGAGTGTTTGTCTACACACAGAAAAATTTTGTTTGAACCAACAACATTTTTTGTTTCAACCAAAGATTATGGTTATTATAAATATGTGGACATCAAAATATTTGAATTACCCAAGACAAGTTTTGCTTAATAATATTTTGATTGATTTCACCAGAAGTTTTGGTTGATTTAACCGAACATAAATAATTTGTGGAATTCAACCAAACATTTCGTTGAACCAACAAAATATTTGTTAAAATTAATGAAATGATTCAACTAAAATCTTTGGTTGATTGAAGCAAACGAGTTTGTCAACTAAAATTGTCAACAAAATGAAATTTTGTCAAAAAAAATTTGGTTGCCTTAACTAAAACATTTTTTTATATCAACAAAGTGCAGTCAACTAAACAGTTTTGTTGAATAAGCAACATTTTTTTCTGAGTGTTTTTCTAGTCAATGATAGACTAATTTTTTCGAAATTATGTACCAGTAAAAATTATGAGATTTCCTTTTTTTCGTGAGAAGCATAAGTTCTCTTAATTTTTTTAAAATAATCTACAAGAAGAAATATTATTTATTTATTTATATAATGGAATAACGGACAATAGTTAATTACCCTAAAAATAGCAAGAAACATGACAAAATTCTGCATTAAATGATTTTTAACGTTTTAATTTTCCGATATTCTATTGTTGAATAAAAATATTTCTGGAATCAAAACAAATATCGATTGACCTATATAATATTCCGAGATTTCACTCAAAATTAAAAAAACCTTAATCCTGAATAATCTCAAAAGATTAAAAATTAATTCTCTCTTCAATTTTCTTGGACTTATTTTAAAGATAATTCTTCACAGAATATCTTGAATCTAAGGGAAATACTGTCCAATTTTTTTCTAGATTCTCTCTAAGGCTGAATTTGGCACAAAAAAAATTGTAAAACTTAAAAAAGGTATAATTATTTATACAGAAAGTATTCCAAAACAGTAGACACAGGTATTTATGTTATTAAATTAATTTTCTAAGTACACGTTTTATTTGACTCTTTACAACTTTTTTTTTGTCAATTTCAGCCTTTGAGATAATGTGTACAGAAAAAATTGGTAAATTCTCTTCTTTCATTCATGAAATCAAACTTATACATTTTTTAATAAATTCTTTAAAAATTTTTAAATGTAAAATATTTCGTAAGTCTTTTCAAATTCATTAAAAAAGTCGAAAAATTTACTAACATTTTTAGAACATTTTCTCTCACAATTCACAAAATTACTTCAACTATAGTATATTTAGCTTTTAATATACCCAATGAACCATTTTTGCCACATTTTAATAAAAAATATCAGAAAATTTGTCAAGCATAAAAGCATCTTAAAGAAAGTTTTCCAGAAGGAAATTTATTTAAAAATTTGTTTTTTAACTGAAAAATTGAAAAATGGATTTTTCCCAAATGTCACTTTTTAATTTATATGTGAAAAAACATATGATAGTGAAAAAAAAGATCTGCCATTGAAAAAAAATAACTTTTTTACCTATAAGGGGGTCGGGTCTTAAAAGATTAAAAGAATATTTCCATTTATAAAATGTTATAAATCACATTAAATTTTATAAATCGTACATAAAATGTAGGCATTTATAGGTCAAGCGATTCGTTTCGAGTTAAAGAATTTCTATTTTTCCATGCACCAGCTTTGAATTATGATAACGAGGAAACTTAAAGTTTAAAAATCAATTTTTCAAAAATTATAAATGTGTTTAAAAAATTCAATGAATATTATTCGACATCCTTTATCTGCTTTGAGAAATTAGTGAAAATAAGCCCTCCTTTCATCAATTTGTCAACAGCAGCTCTCATTGTATTTAAACTATTAGTACCCTTTTCAAAATCTGATTATTTTCTGAATCATTCGAAAATTTTTTTTGTAAAATAAGTAGACTGTATTGACGGTCTGCTAATCAAATGTCTGAATTTATGGCAAAAATAGTGATGCATTTTAACCTATACCAACATAAAAAAAGGTAATACGATAAAAATGTAAAAAATGCTTTTTTGCAACACCCACCTCAAAAGTTGCACTTTTCATGGTTCTAAATTGTGCCTAAAGGGCTTTATTTTAGCAGACTGTGTAAAAAAAATTCGTGCATGTGCAGTTTGAATATGACTTACTTTAAGCACTGTTAAAAAAGCTGCGCATGCGCACTTTCGCACTTTCGAGATAAAGTACTTTAGACACTGGAGTTTATATCTTCAGGATAACAAAACTTTACACAGTGGCGACACTTGAATTAAAAAATTCAAAATATGTCAACTGGCTTATAAAATATGTAAGTATTTGTGTGCTATTTGTACGGAAATATTCGTAACAATAGGTTATTGTGACGGAAATTTTTCCTTAAAAATAGGCTATTGTTACGGAAATTGACAATAGGCTAATGATATGGAAAAATCTCCGGAACAATAACCTATTGTTACGAAAATTTCCGTAACAATAATCTATTACCACGGAAGTTTCCGTAACAATAAGTTTTTGTTACGGTAATTTTTCTGTGACAACAGGCTATTGCTACTTAAAAATTGCCGTAACAATAGGCTGTTGTTACGGAAATTTCCGTAACAATAGGTTATTGTTATGGAAATTTTTCCGTGACAATACTGCCGTCCAAAGTAAAAAGATAGGTAAGTGACTTTGTGGTTTAGGTTCATTCTCTTAAACTTAGCAATGGAAAAGTCGACTTAAGCGACAATGTCACTTACCTATCTTTTTACTTTGGGCGGCAGAATAGGCCATTGATCCGGAAAATTTTCCGTAACAATAAGTTTTTGTTACGGAAATTTTTTCGTGACAATAGCCTATTGTCCAATTTCCAAACAACTAGCACACATACTATAACTATTTTCCGCACAAAAAATGATTCAGTTTTTAAAGAAATGAATTTTTGTACCTTAAATGTATTTAAAGAAACTTAATTCATTATTAATTAATTAATTATTGATCATTTATTTATTAGTTAATTAATTAACATACATTAAACAAAATATCTTCACAGAATATTTTCTAATTATGTACCTAAATAAAATTACTACTAATTAAAATTTATATTCCGCCCGTTATTATTAGTAGTTGATAATAATCTGACGCCAGAGAGCGATAGACTACCTGCTCTAAATATTACTTCCTGATAATGAAAAACTGAAAGTTCACACATTGCAGTTGCACTCTAGTGTACTCTCTCCGTTACAACACGGTTCTTAATTGAAGCATGCGCATTAGGGACTTGATCTATGCACTTCTATCCTAGTTTTCAATACCTACAGGACATACCCGAAATCCCTCCCCTGATACGAAAACAGAAAAGTTTTTTTTACGTTGTCACATTTGAAGTAGGATGAAGCGTTTCCGCAAATAGGTTTGAATTTTAAAACATTTTGATTAAAAGTCCTTTCTTTCATTTTTACTATTTCCCCACTTTTACAACCTAAAATATAATATTTAATATACTTTCTAAATTTAATACAAGCATCTAGTAAATAGTAATTTACATAAAAATAAATAAGACGTAAAAAATATCAATCAGTCCACGAAAACTCTGCAATTTTCTGCATTCTAACACAATATGCATTTTGTAAGAAAATTGCATTGGGTATAAAAATTCAATTTTGTCAAATTGAAATAAATAAGTTTTTTTCTCTTTCCAAGTTATTAAATTGTTTTTACCAAGGTAAATTTCGCGACTATTGAGGTATCGAAGTGGCTTCCGTTCGTGAAGTTTGATAACCATTTAAGGGTAAATCTAATTTGCACGTGGAACCTATCAACCGATAATATACTGTAATAAGAAGGAACGCCATAAACCGCAAGATACAAGGTTTTCGTGTCAAGTAGGTTACATTGAAAAATAAATGCTAGGGTTCATCCTCTTAGGTTTCCGCGATCGATGTTAGATATTCTTTCTGCGGTAGCTAAGATGTAAAACTTTACCCCCCTGACAACTTTATGATTTGACAGCGCTAGCTTTCAATATTATTTATATGCAAACGCAACTCCTACCGCAATGTATCGAGAGTTTTGAGATCCGATTTACTGGTACTTCCACCGAGACGAGTGTTTCTCGCATTCTGCATTATGCATGGGAAATGGCGACGTTAACGCGGAAACTCTATTCCCGAACCACATTATTTATTCCGAGAATCACTCCTTCGATCCATGTCACCTCGCGAATTTCCTTTAGTTATATCAATCATAACTAAAATTAAAACATTGCGAAAAAGAAAATTTTACCCTAAAAATTGTCTGAAAAATGTTTAGTAAGCCTGAATTTAAGCTTCAATAACTTTCCGAATAAAAAAAAAGTCCCAATGAGATACAAATACCACAAAAGTATCGGTTTTCAGACAAATCAGGGCTAAAGTTCCAATTGCAGATAAAATATCTTACAAGTCGCCAAAAAAGTTCTACTTAAGGGAGTGTGATACTTTACGATGTCACAAAAATTACCGACGGGGTATAAAAAATATTCGGCTGTCGTCCTATTTTGAAACAAAGATATCAAGTTAAAAATTAAGAGAATGTTACAAAATATAAATAGGCACATCTGTTATGTGTCATTTTTTCAAAATTTTGAAAAAAATTTTTCTTCAAAATAATTTTTTTTCAAAATTTTGAAGAAATGACATAACCAGAGTGTCTAGCAGACCGGGAAATCGGGAAAAACCCGGGAATTTGGTCTCACTGAGAGAAAACCGAGAAAACCCCGGGAATTTTATTTCAGATCGGGAATTTTTTAATCTAATGGTAAAATCTGCTTATTTTTACTTTATTTACAAACGTTTATATCCATATTATTTAGCTTAGACCTTTTGTCAATTTTATATGTTTTTTTTTTCGTGTGAAAGGTCCAATTAATAAAAACATCTCTTAGTATTGATAAAGTCCGAAACGTTGCCTATCAATATTTTTTTGTTGAAAAATAGGACCGCCGAATATTTTTTATACCCCGTCGGTAATTCGTGACATCCTAATGTATCAAATGTCCTTAAGGGACTAAAGTATCAAAAAAGTTTTTTGTCGAAAAGAAGTTCTACTTAGTGGGGCAAAAGTACCAGGAAAGTCCCACTTCATTTTTTCTTCGAAATTTTCACAAGTGCTCGTGGGATTTATGGCCTGAAAAAGTCAAGCTGAAATAGAACTAAAGTACTAAAAAAGTCCCATTTGATTTTTTTTCTCGAAATTTTCTTAAGCGCTTGTGAGATTTTTCTCGCAAAATAAATCTCGTGAGGACTTATGAGAATTTAGAAAAAAAATCATATTGTACTTTTCTGGTACTTTAGATCCATTTCCGTTGGACTTTTTTGAAACGTAAGTCCCATGAAAATTTTTCACTTGTAAAAATTTCGAAGAAAAAATGAAATGGGACTTTGCTGGTATTTTTGTCATAACATAAATTGCATGAGCACTTGTGAAAATTTCGAGTGAAAAAATCAAGTGGGACTTTTATGATGCTTTAGTTTCATTTTGCTGAACTTTTTTGGGACATAAATCCCATAAGCAATTGTGAAAATTTCGAAGAAAAAAAAATAAATTGGAACTTTTCTGGTACTTTTTTCCCATTAAGTAGAACTTTTTTTTTTGAGATAAAAAACTTTTTTGGTACTTTAGTTCCATTATGTACAACTTTTTCGGGAACTTGTAAAATGTTTTACCTGCAATTGGGATTTTAGTACTGATTTGTTTCATACTCAGTACTTTTGTGGTACTTGGGGTGACATCCCAATAGAATCCCAGTGGAATTTTTTTTACTCGGTGTAAAGGTGTAACCAATTTAAGACTTTATTTTTACTTTAAAAAATTGAATAAGTAAGCCAGTTCAATTCTTATCATGTTATACATAAAATATCATAAGCGTCCTTTCAAAGAAAGCCAACAGGGAGTGAAAATCTTCTAGGTAACGTAAAAGGTTATGGGAAAACGGTCTTAATATCTCTGGGGATAAGCCATTCATATATATATATATCTGTGTGTGCGTATGCTTATCTTATCAGCTTTTTACTTAATATTCCATTGGTTATTGACCTCCTGGGAAATGTATTTAATCTTGTAAAGAGATTATAGAAAGCTGACATTTACTCACAAGTCGATTTATTAAAATTAAATATTTTCTATTTCATTCATATTTGTAAAAGTTTAGATTTGAACTATAAATATCAATTTTGAAATTCAATCTACAAAAGTTTTGCCGATACATCAGTTCAATTTTTCATGACCGAATGTTGTAGGCAGAGTCTTTAAACTATCGATGAGCTAAGCTTCGTTGATCGAAAATGGAGTTCAGCGAACGTGTCAAACTCTAAAGAACTTATGTTAAAAGTATGTTCACTCCATGCAGTTTTTTTAAGGGACCCATCTATAAATAAATTTTTTAAGTTAAGTTTCTAAAGTTCAAACTTTGTCTTTTTAAACATTATTTAATTTATGTCATTTTATTTATTTTATATTATTTAATAATTTTAGGAAATCTTAACTTAATTATTTAATAATATTTTTCAATCTCCTCATTTGAGTTTTTAAACAAAAAAACACTCAAGATCGAAAAAAATATCTAAGTTCTAAAAATAAAGTTGTTTTCGTACAGAATTGCTCTCAGGTTTAATAGCTGCAAAATTTTATTGCCTTCTAAAACGATTACAGCTCTCCTTTCGACGCAGAATTTTATTTCAAACCGTTTCTTATTGGAAAATATATATAGAGTACATCCTCTCTTCCTGATTTGATCTTGTTCTCTAGAGGTAATTTCACTGGAAAGAAAAGGATTTCTTGAGACTCTTCAATCTCTCCACGTACATGCGTTGACCATTAAAGGTGTTTTTATTGCTATCATTTTTTTAAATCGTTATAGAAGTGAGAGACAGGAAAATATATTGTACTGCAATTTTTCTTTGTACTCAAGTATTGAGGAATTCGACAGATTGGTTTTACAAAGTGAGTTTCCTCTTCGAGCAATCGGTTCATTGTCATTGATCAATGGACAAAAAGTATACAAAAAGTGTATACAGACTTTTGTCGATTTTTCTTTTTGTTTGCGTTTATGTCGGATAAGAATCATCCCTTTTGATCAAACTCGTTCACCTGAACTCTAGCAATCGCTCTCTATCTCTCGTCTGACCAAAGTCAGACGTTACTACTGAAATAACTTTAAGTGGACAAACTTCATTCTTTGAAAGAATTTTTCTTGTTCCTATGTGATTTTTATGCCTCTTGGTTTCCGTTTCGAAATTTTAACAGTTTTTTTAATTCCAAGTATTTCAAATTAGGAGTCTTTTAAATATTAAATATTGAAAATTTTAACGTTGTCACACGAAGGAAAAAACAATCCATTGAATTTACAGATTTTTATTCAAGATGCAGGATATAAATTTTACAGCATTTTCAGTAAAAATTACAGAAAAACGTATGCTGTCCCCATTTCTATAAATTGGCCTCCTAATATTGTTTTACTTCCAAAAGTTCTAGATTCCAATTTTATAATTATTTCCCGAGAATTGTCTTAAAAATGATTCGCGACTATTTAATGAACAATACAGAATGTTCGAAACCAGACCGCATTAAAACGTCGGGAGCGATTTTCGCGTATTTCGTTTCTTGCAAAATGATAATGTAAAATGGAACCTGGAGCAGTAGAGTGTGAGCGTCCTTTAATTTGGAGGCATTGTGGACGCTAGGACAGCATCAAAAATTAAAAGCTTAACTCACTCGGTCTTTTCTAACAATCACAAAGTAGGAATTGTCTAGAACAGAAATTATTATCAAAAGTGTTAAAAGTACAGCCAGTTATTTCAACATCGCTGCATGTCATAATTGTTTCGGCAATAATTCAAAGTTCTATTGTCTACCTCCTACGCCATTTGCTTTTTAAGTACTTTTATTGTTCGGAAGACGTGCTCAAGTGAGTTACTTCGCATAAAGAGCTTTTTGCAGTATTTCTTTTTCGATTCATGTTAAGATTCATTTTAACACGACGAAAACTCTGTACAAGGTTTTTCTAATTTGCTCCTTATGACTTAACATTGAAATCATCTCCCTAAATCTGAATTAGTGGAAAGTGAGCCATTAATTTACATTAGCGAAAACTACTAATCAATTATTAGCAGTTCACAATCTTTCCCCTATTACTCTATTTTTCTCCTGCTTTAAACAGCTCTCCTTTTTAATGAAACTTTTCCTTTGTCCATTTTTTTTCGTTTTTCCCCTTCAATGCGTACTGAATAAAACCCAATAAAAATTCAATATTTTTTGATGTTTTTAACTCTTTAGTACCCATTGTGCAATATATTGCAAAATCGCTCAAAAATGACCGTAGATTATCCCTGAATTTTTAAAGAATTTTTAGTCAACGAATTCTGGGTGCGGTGCTTAAAGGGTTAAGCACATATTAAGATTTCAATATTTTCAGTTGTCTTCAAAATGCAACAATTAAACAAAAAAATATATGGACAATTTCCAGTCTGTAAATGATGAAGATTTGATAATTTCAATGCAAAACGACGTCAATTTCTAAATTTAAAAATTAGAAGCATTTAAAATTAAACACTTTCAAAATCGAAGATAAAAAAAATATGTAAAATTAATAAATTTCAAACTCCAAGCGTTGAAGACTAAATAATTGTGAATTTTAAATGCTCAGAATTGCACAATATAAATTCATAAGCCTTTTATATTGTATAATATTTACAATGTAAGGGTTTAAAAATCTTGAAAGTCAGGGAAACGTCAGAGATATTAAAAAATTGAATCTTGTGGCCACCCTGAATTTCTAAAGTATCCATTCTGTGCCTTAAATTTAAAATACAACAATGTGACAATATTTATAGGCACTTGCAATAAATATGAGAAAACTACAAATAAATGGAGGTAAATAAGAAAAAAGTGCAAAAAGATTCTTTAAAAAAGTGAAAAAATTGACTATATTGTGAAAAAATGACCAAAATTTACTTTAAAAAAGGGACTTTTTAGAGAAAGTTACATTTTAAAAATGAAAAGTGACCAAATGTAAAAAAGAGACTCGCTGTAGCAGACTTGAAATGTTGAAATAAGCATTAAATAGTTAAACGATGTATATTTTTTAATTTGTTAAATTATTGGTCAACTAAAAATTTCAAGTGTTTCAAAATTTAAAGAGTTTCAAATCGAACTCCTTCAAAATAGTATTATATTTTAATTCGATGTTTTTCTACTATAAAAGTTTAAAAAATTCATTGTCACCACCGAGGTTTTCTGTTCTAAAGAAAATTCCGTTTTTTTCTTCTTGAGTCTTCGTTTTACATGATAAATGTACAAATTAACTTTCTTTATTAAAATAATTGGGCTATTAATAAGTCATTTTATGTGAAAAAAATTAATGATTTTCCAAACATAATTTTTTTAAATTAGCATAACATTTTTATAACATTGGTGGACTGAATGGAACATTTAATATAGAGCTAAATGAACTTTAATGTACTTATCATTTCTGATAAAAATATTGGTTCTTTTTTTCTAACGCGGAAACGTACAGGTTGTATTTAACCCTTGGGTTTCACACTAGTGCGAATTCGGACTACCCATTTTTCATTTTCGTGTGTATCTTGGTTATGACCGGGATAACATTTTTTATTATGACTGGGATAAGATTTTTTTGCATAATATTATTACCATTCGACAGAGGAAACATGTTTTTTAAGAAGGCATTCCTCGACATCGACTGTAACTTTTTATTATACTATGAGATAGACGGAGAGGTAATAAGGAAGTGAGTGAGAGCACGGAGAAAAATGGAAACCAAAAATTGAGTCTACAGTGCTGATAGTTCAGTAAATGATTACTGAACTCGAGTTACAGAAAAAACTTGAGTCAAAATGAGAGCAGAACAGAAAGCACAGGGAGTTGAGCGCTCCTAGGATGAGTGCATGGACAGTTCAGTAACTTTTCCTGTGCCACGCGTGGATCGTACGCTTGACATTCGAACGTGATTCCACGACACTATTGGATTACTTGTTATCAAAATATAAGTTAAATAATGAACCCACACATTATTGCCACTAAAAAACTTGGTGATCAGGGGTAGGAATCAGATACTCAGTCTAAAATAAATCAAGGAATTCATTTCCACGTCCTATCTTGAAGAGTAGAATGCAAATATTAAGAATGGGAAGCTCCAAACAGATGATGCCATGTCATGATTAATTTGCAAAAAAATTGTTTTTATATATTATCAACTATACTTCATTTATGTTTGGAATTACACAATTGCACGCATGGCCAACTTACACATATAATCGCACGCTCAAACGCTTTGAAAAATCGCACCCGCTGGGGATTCGAAAACCCTACCTAAAACTATCTAAACCTAAACCTAACGCACGCACTAACCAACTGAGCTATCGAACCGCTTGGATGTTGTCGATAGTTAGCCTGAGGTAACTGGGGAATATATTAAAATTGAAATTTGGAAAATTATTGTTTTCAAGAGAATTTTTTTATATGAAAGCTTTATGTTATTATTTCAAACCTAATAATAACCATTCACAGGTATAACAGAATGTAATCACGAAAATATTCAATTAATTTGTTATTTCTGTTCAATTTTTGAAGCTCCAAAATTTAAAGCATTTATTACTTTCACTTTTATTAACTTCAGAATCTTTGTGTTATAATAAAATA
>JBAGKK010513618.1:0-13785 GCA_037177015.1 Euceroptres primus
TTTACTTTGAATTCTTTTGATATCACCTTGTATTCTTTGAATTCTTTTGAATTTACATTAAATTCTTCATACTCACCCTGAATTGCTTCAGTTACTTTGAAATCATCGTGTATTTCTTTAATTGTCCTTGAATTTTTAAAATTGGTTAAATTCATCATATAGAGTATTCTTTGAATTAAGGTTTTGATTTCACCTTGAATTCTTTTGAGTTCAACTTTAGTTCTTTCGAATTCTTTGAATTTACCTTGAATTATTTCGAATTTTTTGACTTCTTTCGAATTCTTTGAATTCACCTTGAATTCTTTTGAATTCTTTGAATTCTTAAATTCAGGTGCATATCAATATCGCTAGCGATTAACCCCTCGCTTATAGTTTATCAGGAATGATCCCAAGTAAAAAAAAATAATCAAGGATATTTATCTATTTAACCAAATGTTTAATTATAACAGAAGTTTTGTTATAATCTGTCAATAATGATGGTCGTCAAGTGGTCTTTCATTGCTGTATTCAATCACATCGGAATGCAAGCGATGTGACCATTTCGCTTTGGCTTCGTGATTAATGGGTAAAATTTAGAATTCATTGAATACGAATGATTCAGCGGGGTAGAAACACGGAAAATGCGAGTGTGACGAGGTTTAACCGATCGATAGAACAAATAATTTCACGTGTCCGCCAACCTGGAAAATTGCTAGCTTGCGGTACAAGAGCTCGAAATTTGCGAAACTCAATCTAGTAACAATGAATAACAGTGTATAGGAAATTTTACCATACCTTGGAAATATGAAAACCCTCGGTTTAACCTAATGTAAAGCGATAAAATGCGAAAGTATATAGAGTTTCCTACGACATATCTTTTGGAAAAAGCGTGGTTGCAAAAAGGTTGCACGTTCATAATTCAGGATACCACGTTCATAACTGAAACATTTGAGCTCGGGAAACGGAAATACAGCGTGTCGAGCCACCGAGGCACAAGCTCCTACGGAAATTTATGCATTTTTTAAAAGCTCCAACAGTCGCTCGAAATGTGGAATCATTGAAAGAAGAAAAAAAAATGTATCGAGGAAACAATAGTTGATTCAATTGAAAGACTAATGGGCCGCAAATCTCATCTCGAGCTCATTAAAAGTCCAATGCCACAGTGGAAAAAAGGAGATTTTTTGTTAGTATTTAAACAAGGGGTTAACCACCAACAATTTTTTTGTGACCTGAATTCAAGAATTCAAAGAATTGAAAAGAATTCAAAGGAATTCAAGGAACTCAAAGAGTTCACATAAAATCAATGTGAATTCGACGAATTCAGAAGAATTCAAAATATTCAAAAAATTCTGAGAATTCTAGGTGACTTCAAGATGATTTAAAGAATAGAAAAGAATTCAAGGTGAATTCAAAACAATTCAACAAATACAAAGTAATTAAAAGAATTCAAAGTGAATTCAAAGAATACAAAAGGAATCATAGAATTCAAATAATACAAGGTGAATTTAAAAGAATTTAAAGAATGTACAAAGAATTCAAAATAATTCAAAATATATAAAAGAATTCAAAATAGTTCAAAGAATACAAGATAATTCAAAGAATGCAAAATAATTCAAGGAATTGAGCCGTTTTCTGCAAGCACAACTTAAGATTGAAAATAAATCAATGTGAAATCAAAGAAATCAAAGAATTCAAAGTAAATTTAAAGAATTCAAAAAATTTCAAATAATACAAGGTCAATTCAAAAGAATTCAAAGAATACAAAAGAATTCGAAGAATTTAAAGAATACAAAATAATTCAAGGAATTGAGCCGTTCTCTGCAAGAACAACTTAAGTTTGAAAAGAAATCAATGTGAATTTAAAGAGTTCAAAGAAAACATGGTAAATTCAAAATATTCAAAAGAAATAAAGGTGATCTCAAAATAATTCAAAAAATTCAAGGTAAGCTCAGAATAATTCGAAGAATTCAAGGGTAATTTAAAGAATTCAAAAGAATTCATAGTGAATTTGAAAAATTCAAAAGATTTCTAATAATACAAGGACAGTTCAAAAAATTCAAAGAATACAAAGAATTCAAAGATTACAGAAGAATTAAAAATAGTTCAAGCAATAAAAAATAATTCAATGAATTTAAGGTGAATTCAAAAGAATTCAAGGAATTAAGCCATTCTGTACAAAAACAACTTAAGTCTGAAAAGAAATCAATGTAAATTTAAGGAATTCAAAGCATTCAGTGAATTCAAAAGAATTCAAAGAATACAAAAGAATTTGAAGAATTTAGGGTGAATTTAAAGAATTCAGAAGATTTCAAATAATACAAAAGAATTTAAAGAATACAAAATAATTCAAAGAATGCAGAAGAATTCAAGGAATTGAGCCGTTCTTTGCAAGAACGACTTAAGTT
Source organism: Euceroptres primus (assembly GCA_037177015.1). Lineage (NCBI taxonomy): Eukaryota > Metazoa > Arthropoda > Insecta > Hymenoptera > Figitidae > Euceroptres > Euceroptres primus. The sequence goes on from JBAGKK010513618.1 coordinate 2,385, forward strand.
TTAAAACAAACGAATGTAAATCCAAAGAATTCCAAGAATAACAGGTAAGTTCAAAATATTTAAAAGATTTCAAAGAATAGAAAAGAATTCCAAGAATTCCAATAATATAAGGTGAATTCAAAAGTATTTAAAGAATGCAAATAGAACTCAAAAGAATTCAAAGTATAAAAAAGAATTCAAAGAATTCAAAGAATACAAAATAATTCAAAGAATGAAAATAATACAAACAATTCAAAGAAATCAAGGTGAATTCGGAAGAATTAAAAAAATTCAGCCATTCTCTGCAAGAACAATTTAAGTTTGAAAAGAGATCAATGTAAATGTAAAGAATTCAAAGAAAACAAGGTAATTTCAAAATATTCAAAAGAATTCAAGGTGAATGTAAAGAATTCAAAATAGTTCAAAGAATACAAAATAATTCAAAGAATTCAAGGTGAATATAAAAGAATTCAAAGAATGCAAAAAAATTCAAGGAATTAAGCCGTTCTCTGCAAGAACGACTTAAGTTTGAAAAGAAATAAATGCGCAATCAAAGAACTTCAGGAATTCAAAGAATATAAAAGAATTCAAAGATTATAAAAGAATTCAAAGATTATAAAGGAATTCGAAGATTATAAAAGAATTCAAAGAATTGAAAGAATGCAAAATAATTTAAAAAATTAAAAATAATTCAAAAAGTTTCAAATAATTCAAAGAATACAAAATAATTCGTAGAATGAAAAAGAATTCAAGGAATTGAGCCGTTCTTTGCAAGAAAAATTTAAGTTTGAAAACAAATCAATGTGAATTCAAAAAATTCAATGAATTCAAAAGAATTCAAAGAAAACAAGGTAAATTAAAAATATTCAAAATAATTCAAGGTGAATTAAAAATGATTCAAACAATTCAAGGTGAGCTCAAAATAATTCAAAGAATTCAAGGTGAAAATTAAAGAATTCAAAAGACTTCAAATAATACAAGGTCAGTTCAAAAGAGTTCAAAAAATACAAAGAATTCAAATAGTACAGAAGAATTCAAAATAGTTCAAAGAATAAAAAATAATTCAAAGAATTCAAGGTGCATTCAAAAGAATTCAAAGAATGCAAAAGAATTCAAAGAATTGAGCCGTTCTCTGCAAAAAAACTTAAGTCTTGAAAAGAAATCAATGTAAATTTAAAGAATTCAAACAATTAAATGAATTTTAAAGAATTCAAAGAATTTAAAGAATACAAAATAATTCATAGAATTCAAAATAATACAAAGAATTCAAAGAAATCAAGGTGAATTCAAAAGAATTCAAAGAATGCAAAAAAATTCAAGGAATTGAGCCGTTCTCTGCAAGAACAACTTAAGTTTGAAAATAAATAAATGCGAAATCAAAGAACTCAAAGAATTCAATAAATACAAAAGAATTCAAAGATTATAAAAGAATTCAAAGATTATAGAAGAATTCAAACAATACAAAGGAATTCAAAGATTATAAAAGAATTCAAACAATACAAAAGAATTCAAAGAATGTAAAGAATACAAAATAATTCAAAGAGTTAAAAATAATTTCGAGAAAAAAAATAATTCAAAGAATACAAAATAATTCGTAGAATGCAAAATAATTTAAGGAATTGAGCCGTTCGCTGCAAGAACAACTTAAGTTTGAAAAGAAATCAATGCGAATTCGAAGAATTCAATGAATTCAAAAGAATTCAAAGAAAACAAGGTAAATTAAAATATTGAAAAGAATTCAAGGTGAACTCAAAATTCAAAGAGAACAAGGTAAATAAAAATGTGAATTCAAAGGAATTCAAAGAAAACAAGGTAAATTAAATTATTCAAAAGAATCCAAGGTGAACTCAAAATTCAAAGAAAACAAGGTAAATTAAAATATTCAAAATAATTCAAGGTGAACTCAAAATTCAAAGAGAACAAGGTAAATAAAAATGTGAATTCAAAGAATTCAATGAATTCAAAGGAATTCAAAGAAAACAAGGTAAATTAAGTTATTCAAAAGAATCCAAGGTGAACTCAAAATTCAAAGAAAACAAGGTAAATTAAAATATTCAAAAGAATTCAAGGTGAACTCAAAATTCAAAGAAAACAAGGTAAATTAAAATATTCAAAAGAATTCAAGGTGAACTCAAAATTCAAAGAGAACAACGTAAATAAAAATGTGAATTCAAAGAATTCAATGAATTCAAAGGAATTCAAAGAAAACAAGGTAAATTAAATTATTCAAAAGAATCCAAGGTGAACTCAAAATTCAAAGAAAACAAGGTAAATTAAAATATTCAAAATAATTCAAGGTGAACTCAAAATAATTCGCAAAATTCAAGGTGAGCTCAAAATAATTCAAAGAATTCAAGGTGAAAATTCAAGAATTCAAAAGATTTTAAATAATGCAAGGTCAGTTCAAAAGAGTTCAAAGAATACAAAGATTTCAAATATTACAGAAGAATTCAAGGCGAGTTCAAAAGAATTCAAAGAATGCAAAAGAATTCAAAGAATTGATTTGTTCTCTACAAGAAAAACTTAAGTTTGAAAAGAAATAAATGTAAAGTTAAAGAATTCAAACAATTGAATAAATTTAAAAGAATTCAAAGAATATAAAAGATTTCAAATAATACAAGGTCAATTCAATAGAATTCAAAGAATACAGCAGAATTCAAAGAATTTAAAGAATACAAAAGAATTCAAAGATTTCAAAATAATTCAAAGAATGCAAAAGAATTCAAGGGATTAAGCCGTTCTCTGCAAGAACAACTTAATTTTGAAAATAAAGCAATTTAAATTTAAAGAATTCAAAGAATTCAATGAATTCAAAAGAATTCAAAGAATACAAAAGAATTCAAAGAATACAAAAGAATTCAAAGAATTGAAGTTGAGCTCAAAATTATTCAAAGAATTCAAGGTGAATTTAAAGAGTTCAAAAGAATTCAAATAATACAAAGTAAGTTCAAAAGAATTCAAGCTGAGTTAAAAAGAAGTATGCAAGTTGAATTCAAAAGAATAATTCAAAGAGAAAGCTCGTTCTTTCAATGTTAGCACTTCTAACAGTAGAAAACTTGAATACTGAACATGATAAGTCAATAAATTTTATGATTATGATGTTATAAATTTATAAGCAAATGCAAAATTGGGACATGTTTGAGTCTAGAAAAGTGTTCTTCAATAATGGTATACAGAATTAGATATAATATGGTAATTTGTAATTAACAAATTAAACATTCATTAATTCTAATATTAATTAACATTATATTAATTCTAATAATATAATATATATAATAATTCTAATATAAACAAATTACTGAACAAATACAGAATTTGTGCGCTTTTTGACGGTAAAGCTCGATTTTTCAATGTTAGTCAATAAATTTTATGGTTATTGTAAACAAATTTTATTAAAAAATGCAAAATTGGACACCAATTATATTTAATGCATAAATTTCACAGATACTAAAATTGAAAGAAAAAACAAATTTTTACTTGAAAAAGGGCCCAAATTCTGCATTTGTTTTTGTTTATAATAATAGTGAGATTTATGAACTAAACATAATTGCTGCTTAAAATATCACATTGTATCTAACTAAACATACCAACTTTGAAAAACATTTTTTAGGCTCAAAAATGTTCCAATTTCACATTTGCTTATAAAACCTGTTTATCACAATTGTAAAACTGTATTCGCTAATAAAATTTATTTATTATAATTAGAAAATTGTATTTGTTTATAAAATTTCTTTATTACAATTATAAAATGTATTAACTGACCATGCCTAGTATTCAAATGGTCTTGTATTAGCCAATTAGAAATACTAATATTGAAGAAAAGGAGCTTTTTCAAAGAAAGCAAAATTTGGCATTTGTTCATGAAATTTGTACACGTTACGAATAATAATTATTCGAATACATATTTCTTCATTAGAGTATTTTTATGAAACAAATTGCTAGTAAAATGAGGCAGAATAATCTGCAAATAATTAAAGTTGTAAAATATCCACAGTTAACAAATAATTTGTCTGAAACAAATTTTTTTGTTTAAAGTACAATTTTAAATCATCTTAAACTAATGTTTTTCTATCACATTCAGGCAACTGCAAAATTTTTGGCTCTATTTATAAAAAGCTAGAAGGCCGAATTGAAAATGGTCATTTTTTATATATTTGTTTATTTAAAAAAATTGTATAATTTTTTCCAAAAGGGGCCTCTATATTTATCTCAGGAATTTCATTACCTTTAAGAAAAAAAGGAACGCTCAAGTTGGTTAACATTTGTAAGCTAAATCGTATTTTGAATAAAAAAATGTACGCGTTTCCTTCTGTGCAACGCCTCGTAAATTAATTATCGAACCATTTATGGAGAACGAATTCTACTCAAATTATATCTTGATTTTCATCATGCATTGTTTTTCCTATCCCTTTCCCTTTTTTACCCTTTTCTCTTTGACCCTTTTTCCCTTTCACCCTTTCCCTTCCTCATTCCCCCGTCCCTTCCCCTTTTCCCTTTCTCCCTTTTTCACTTTCCCCTTGTTGTCTTTTCCCCTTTTTTCCTTTTTTCCTTATTTCCCTCTTTCCCTTTTTCCCTTTCCCCCTTTTCCCATTTTCTCTTTTTCTCTTTCCCTTTTTCTCGTTTTCCTTTTACCCTTTTCTCTTTTTCCCTCTTTACCTTTCTCTCATTTTCCTTTTCCCTTTTTCCCTTTTCCTCTTTTCTCCTCTTTCCATTTTTCTCGTTTTCCTTTCCCTCTTTTCCCCTTTACCCCCTTTCCCTCTTCGCTTTTCCCTTTTTCCATTTTCCCCTTCGTTCCTTTTTCCCCTTTTCCCCTTGTCCCTTTGTCCCTTTTTTCCTTTTCCCTTCTTCCCTTTTTTTCCTTTTTCCCTTTTTCCTTTTATCCCTGTCCCTTTTTCCTTTTTCTCTTTTTCTATTTTTCCTGTTTTCCCTTTAGGTAAATATCCTTTCACCTGACTGAATAAACAGGTAATGTACGGCAAAACAAACAAATTGTTTAAATGAAAATAGTGCTGTTTGTTTAATTCTGAAGAGTGTTCTCTGCTTTTGTAAACAAAGATCAAATTCCTGTCTGAGCTACAGTAGCCTTTCTCGTTTCCTCTGTAAAATAAACTAATAAACTTCAAAACAAAAGCAGACTGCTTCTGACGTTGCTTGATATTCTATTTATATTACCATTAACACTTGTATTCCTATTCATTTATTCGTTCACATGTGTTTTGAATTAGTCCTAAACTTCTTGAAACTGGTTCGAACCTGTCCAAACTTGTCCATAATTTTCTCAAACTTGTCCATAACTAGTTCCAAACTATCGAGGTCTAAACTGTCCAGAACTGAAATGTGCTCAGATTAGTTCACAACTATTTTAAAATTCTTTGGAACTAGATGTTAATTTATCCAAATATGTTTGTAGGTCCAAAACTTATTCAAACTGGTTCAAAACTAGTCCGAAGCTGATAAACTGATTGTAGCCAGTTCTGAATTATTCAGTAATCGAATTTACCTTGACCAGTGCCAAATAATTTATTTCAAACTAGATAAAAAACTATTGAGAGCTAGATTTAACTATTTCAAACTAGATAAAACTACTTCAAACATGTTTGCAACGAGTCGCAAACTTAAAACCTCCTGGAACTAGTTCCAAATCGTCCAAAATTCAAATGTGCCTAGACCAGAACAGAACTGCTTCGATCTTATTCCGGACTGAATATTAACTGATTCAAATACTTTTGGAACTAGTAGTTTAGCTTAAGTAGTTTAAACATGTTTGCAAATAGTCTGAAACTTGTTCAAACTTGGCTATAACTAGGCCCGAACTATCCTGAATCTAAAGATGCCTTGACCAGATTAGACATATTTCTATCCTAATAGTTATTCGATACTAATCAGTTGAAATATATTCGAAACTGGTCCAAAACTTGTTAAAACCTGCCAATAACTAGTGTAGAACCTGTTGAAACCTGTCCATATCTAGTTCAAAACTTGTCAACTGCCTGAAGAAAATTTTATTTTTATTATTTTATTATTTTATTTTATTTGATAATTATTTTAAACGGGACTTGATATCAGCTAGTTCAAATATGTTTGAAACTAGTCCGACACTTATGAACTATCGGAAATTAGTTTTAAATTGTCCAAGATTCAAAAGTATCCTAGACAGGTCCCTCTATTTTACTCGGGAATAGATAGTTAATAGTTAAAACAAGTTTAAAACTAGTCCAAAACTTGCTTAAACTTGTCCAGAACTAGTTCAAAGCTTATACTTTATTGGCTAAAACTAGTTTTGAACGATGAAATATTTAAATTTGCCTTAACAAATCTAGAACTGTTTAGAACTATTAAAACTAACTACCTGTTTAGAACAAATCTGGAACTATTTCTATTTTATTCGAGATTATATATTAACTAGTCCAAAACTGTTTGGAACCAGTCCGAAATTTGCTCAAACTTGTCCAGAACTAGTCCGAAGCTTATAGTATATTGGTGGAAACTAGTTCTGAACTATGAAATATTTGAATTTGTCTTAACTAATCTAGAACTATTTCTATTTTATTCGAGACTATAAATTATGTAGTCCAAAACTGTTTGTAACTAGTACGAAACTTACTCAAACTTGTCCAAAACTAGTCCGTAACTTATTTATTGTCCGAAGCTAGTTCTGAACCATCCAGTTATCAAATCTCATTTTATTTTATCTTATTTTGTTCGGGACTAGATACTAACTAGTTCAAATATGTTTAGAACCATTCCAGAGCTTTCAAACTTACCAATAACAAGTCCGAAACTAACAGACTACCTTGAACTAGTTCAAAACTATCCAGGATTTAAATGTGCTAATTCAGAATCTAATCCAAAACTATTTCTATTTTATTTGGTACTTTCCATTAAATAGTCTAAATATGTTTCTAAATAGTCCGAAATTTGCTCAAACTTGTCCAGGAGTAGTCCGAAGCTTATATATTGTCTGGAACTAGTTCTAAACTATCAAGTATTCGAATTTACCTAAACTAATCCAGAAATAATTCTATTTTAATGGAGACTATGTATTAAGTAGCCAAAATATGTTCGCAACTTGTCCGAAACTTACTCAAACGTGTACAGAACTAGTCCACAGCTTATATATTGTTCGAAACTAGTTCTGAACTATAAATATTTCAAATTTTCCGTAATTAATCCAGACTTATTTCTATTTTATTCGAAACCAGACATTAAGTAGTCCAAATATGTATGTAACTGGTCCGAAACTTGCTGAAACTTGTCCAGAACAAGTCCGAACCTTATGTACTCGCTGAAATTAGTTCTGAACTGTCCAGTATTCAAGTTTTATTTCACTCTATTTTATTTTATTCGGGACTAGATATTAACTAATGCAAATATGTTTGGAACCAGTCCCCATCAGTTCAAACTTATCAGTAACAAGTCCGAAACTTACAGAACAGTTTGAACTGATTCTGAACTATCCAGGATTGAAATTTCCTTTGACTAATTCTGTATTATTTCTATCTTATTCAGGACTAGATATTAACAAATCCAAACATGTTTCGAACTAGTCCGAAACTTGCTCAAACTTGTTCAGAACTAGTCAGAAGCTTATAACTTATAACTAACTAACTAACTAACTTATAACTCACCGTAACTAGTTCTGAACTATTCTTTGTTCGAATTCGCCTTGAATAGTTCAGAACTGGTTCTATCTTATTCGCAACTGGTTATTGACTAATTAACTAGTTTAAATGTGTCCGAAACTAATTCTGAACCTGTCCAACTAAGCCAGGACGTATATTGTTTTTTTTTTTTAATCGAAACTTGTCACAAACACAGGTTAGTGTCAGTAAACGAATTTTTTTAAGAGTTGAGGAAGATGAATATGGAAGCTTCATTAAAATTTTTTTATCAAGGGTACGAAGCCAGCATCCGGGTTCACACATAGTTCGTATCTGGCACCACAGTTACGGGCGGCGTCTTTCAGTCTACATTTCGCTATAACTGGCGCCAACCAGTCTGGCTGTGGTCCTCAACCCCTGCAGATCCGTTTCAATTCTCCAGCCAACTGCGAATCCACGCTTTTCAACTGGGAGCCTGTTATCCAAACATATATCCCAAGCGAGTGTGACCCAACCAAAACAAAATCTCCTCCACACTCAACTGCAATAGAATTCTTCCAACACACCTCCACTTTCGAGTTACAATCCATACAAAAAAAAATCATTTCTACAAAAAAAAATAGTCATAATCCATCAGAAAACTGATTTAGTCTTTAGATTAAAAATATTCAGCTGTTTAATTATGAATATAAATATAAATATAAATATAAATACAAATATAAATATAAATATAAATATAAGTATAAATATAAATATAAATATAAATATAAATTAAAAATATCAAGAATTGATTAATATCGCAGCGAAAATTTGAACGTTCCGGCTCCGGTTCTAGTTTTTTTTAGGAACGGTTCCGGAGTTTGTTTCGGATCCTACTGAAAGAACCGGAACCAGGAACGTGTTCCAGAACGCCTGTAATTTTCTTCGAGACCGAAATACAGATACAAACTATACTTAAGTATTTTTGAATTTTATTTTAAATACATTTGGGAATTGGAATTCCTAATGAATTTTTCGGAATTTAATGAAGAATTCTTTGGGATTCTTCGGAATTCATCTTGAATTATTTGGACGTTCAACATGAATTCTTTGGAATTCACCAGGATCTCTTTGAAAATCTTCCGAATTCACCAGGAAATATGCCAAACTCTACTGGAATTCTTCAGAATACCTCAGAATTCATTAAGGATTCCTTGGAAGTCTTCCGAATTCACCAGGAGTTCCTTGGAATTCACCAGAAAATTTTTTGGAATTTTTCCAAGTTCAACAGGAATTCTTTAGAATTCGCCAGAAATTCCTTTGAATTCACCAGGAATTCTTTGGGCTTCTTCAGACTTCACTTTGAATTACTCAGAATTCCCTTTTAATTATTTGGAATTCCCTTTGAATTTTTTGGAATTCCCTTTGAATTCTTTGAAGTTCCCCTTGAATTCCTTGAAATTCCCTTCGAATTTCCTGGAATTCCCTTTGAATTCCTTAGAATTCACTTTAAATTATTTGTAATTCACCCAGGGTTATTTAAACTTCTTCCGAATTCATCAGGAATTCTTTAAAATTCGCCAGTAATTATTCAGAATTCTTCATAATTCGTCAGGGATTCTATGAAATTCTCCAGAATTCACCAGTAGGTATTTAAATTCACTAAAATTCACCAGGAATTATTGAAAATTCGCCAATAATTCTGTATAATTCTTCAGAATTCACCAGGAATTCTTTGAAATTCTTCATAATTAATCAGTAATTATTTTAAATTCTTCTAAATTAACCAGGAATTCTTTAAAATTCTTCAAAATTCACCAGGAATTCTTTGAAATTCTTTAGAATTCACCAGGAATTCTATGAAATTCACCAAGAACTCTTCGAAATTCATCAGGTATTCTTTGAAAATCTTCATAGTTAATCAAGAATTCTAGGAAATTGTTCCGAATTCACCAGGAGTTAAGAAATCACCTCGAATTATTTGAAATTCACCAATAAGTCTTCCAAATTAAACTGGAATTATTTTGAATTCCTCAGAATTCATTAGGGATCCTTTGGATGTCTCCCGAAATTACCAGGAATTTTTTGGAATTCTTTCGGGTTCAACAGGAATTCTTGTAAAATCTATAGGAATTCTTCAGAATTCACCATGAATTCTTTGGAAAACACCCGAAATTTTTTAGAATTCTTCAAAATTCACTTTGAATTCTTTAAAATTCACCAAAGGTTATTTAAAATTTTTCCGATTATAGCAGGAATTCTTTGAAATTCATCAGGAATTATTCAGAATTCTTTAGTATTCATCAGGATTTTATAAAATTCTTCCACAGTCACCAGAAAGTCTTTGGAATTCATCAAGAGTTCACCAGAAATTATTTGAAACTCACCAATAATTCTGTGAAATTCTTCAAAATTCACCCGGAATTCTTTGAAGTTTTTAAAAATTCTACAGGACTTCTTTGAAAATTCACCAGGAATTCTTTGAAATTCGCCAATAATTCTTTGTAATTCACCAGATATTCTTTGCAATTCTGCATAGTTCATCAAAAATTTTTGGAAATTGTTCCGAATTCACCAGGAATTCAGAATTCACTTTGCATTATTTAAAATTTACCAGGAATTCTTAGAAATTCACCTCCAATTAGTAGTGAATTTCAAAGAATGCTATTAAACTCATGGTAAATTCCGAAGAGTTAATTATGAATTCCAAAGAATTCAATGGGAATTCTGAAGTGTTTCGTAGAATTTAAGGTAAATTCTGAAGAAATCCGTAGAATTTAAGGTGAATTCTGAAGAAATACGTAGAATTCAAGGTGAATTCTGAAGAAATACGTAGAATTCAAGGTGAATTCTGAAGAAGTTAAGAGGAATGCTAAATAATTCTGGAGAATTCCTGGTGAATTCTGAAGAATTTCTAGTGAATTCTGAAGAATTACTGGTAAATTCCGAAGAATTCCTGGTAAATTGCGAAGAATTCCTGGTGCAATCCGAAAAATTCCTGCTGAATTCTAAAGAATTCCCGGTAAATTCTGAAGATTTTCTAGTGAATTCCGAAGAGTTCATTGCGAAATACAAAGAATTCCTGGTACATTCCGAAGAGTTCTAAAATTCCTAGTGAATTCCAAAGAATTCCAATAAAGTCATAATGAATTCCGAAGAGTTCATTGTGAATTTCAAAGAATTCATGATGAATTCCAAAGAATTCCAAAGAATTTCAAAGAATTCAAGGTGAATATCGAAGACTCATAATTAAATTCCAATGAACTTGTGATGAATTCCAACGAATTCATGATGAATTTCAAAAAATTCAAAGCTCTGTGAAATTTCACTGCAAGGACTTACAGCTTTTTACACAGTGCGCATAGGTTAAATGTTAATTTTATTAAATTTGGTTAACTTTGTCGCTTATTACTGAATATTTACGTCATTAACATGTCACTGCCCCATTTGTTCAAGTAATTTTTTTTGTTTAAACAATTTTTTTTTTGTTTACACGATTTGTTCTAAATGGAATATTTGAAATTAACCTTTGTCTGTAAATAATAAGGAATTTGTCATTTTTAAGAGAAATATTTTTTCCTAAAACCATTGTTTAATTTTTTAAACAATTTATTAAACTTTAATTGTTAATTTTGATGGAAACGTTATAAAAAGTTAGTTTTTTTTTAAATTTTCTTAAAGCCATATATTTAATCAAATTTTAGAAAGAAAATTAATTTTTTATGAAATTTCCATTAAATTAACAATTAAATTTTAATAAATTGTTTAAACAATTGAAGAATGGTTTCCAAAAAAATATGTCTTTTAAAATTGACAAATTACCGGATTATTTACATTTATTT
>JBAGKK010513629.1:0-13784 GCA_037177015.1 Euceroptres primus
GTTCAAAATTTCCATGATTTATAAAGAAACGGGCCGGGCCGGGCTGAGCTTGCCACGGGCCGGGCTGGGCTTGGGTTCACAGTCTTTTGTTTTGCAAATGGAGTGTCAAAAAGCCCGGCCCACGACCCGCGGACCGGGCTGGGCTGAGTTCACTCGGCCCGTGCAGGACTTTGGATGAAAGTCTTGAAAGAATTGAACCTCCGCATCGTAGAAGGAGGTATAAAATTTCTTAGTCCAATGGCCTTTCACCACTTTTGTAAATTTTTTTAGAACTTTGACTTTTGGAAATTTATTTGGAGTACTTAATTTGCTTGGATAATATTAAAAAATAGTTTTTAAATTGTAATGTTTACATTGTCAGGATCCGTTTGCGCTAGGATCAAGAAATTTTATACCCCCTTCTACGATGCGGCGGTTCAATTGTGATTCAAATATAAATTTAAGATGGAATTTTTAGTTGTTCAAATGAAGGTACATTAAAAATAAAGATACAGAAGTAATATAAAATTATAATTTTTAATGTAAACAAACAAATCTTTCACGTTATACTTTAATCGTGCTATAATCTAATAGATCATTTGTAATATTTTGACCTTTCGGAAGTTAAAATTTTAGATTCAAAAATTAAGTTGCTGAATTGACTTTGGGGGAGGGAAGTTTTGCGTAAAAAGGCGCGGGATGATCTCTCATAAGATCAGTGGTAGTGTATAGCGATTGTTGACAGTACTATTAAATTAAAATGTATATACATACACCTTGCTAAAAAGACTTTTTTTCAAGCAAAAGAGCCAAATTACCTCCTTATTTTCTTGTGCCTCAGTGGATTTAAAAGTTTTATTAATCCAGTCCTTGACGTCGAAACTTTCCTCGGAAAATCCGGATACATCCTGAAATTTTGAGGTTAGGAGCATGTTACACTTTGAACCCATTCTTTGTTTGTTGCACTTTCGAATTCTCTTTAATCGAGCATCAGATATTTTTAACAATTATTAGGCACTAATTTCAATATCAAATTTAACTAAAACTCATTTTTGCGCTGGCAGACTGCAAATTCCGTAAACATGAGAGGTTAGAAAAAATGAAATTAAAAGACGTTAATAATTATTCCTCTTACCATAATGCATGAAGTGATTTTTTTCTTTTTTCTATAAATTTTTGTTGTTACAACAGATTCAACAATTTTCGGTGAACATCCACGTCAACAAGGTCATAATTATTTCTTTCCTACTCATTTGTTTGCACAGTTTAACAAAATTATCGCGCGGCTATTTCACAAATTACAAATTTCTTTGCTATAATCAAAACAGCCAAGAATGAAGACTGTTTAAAAAATTAATTCTCCATTTGTAACCATTTTCTTGGATAAAAAATTGCTTTCAAGGTGCACGGTTTCCTTCCGTTTCAACGTGGAAAACTCAGTAGGTTAGGTTAGATTCGTGGGCCCGATACGTCGGGACAAGAAACTATTTTTTACATGAAAGGTTTGAAAATTGCAAAAAGTGTAAATAAAATACAACGGAAGAGGTAATCAAATTTCGATAATCAAAAGTCTGAAAATGATTAACAAGTAAACAAAGTAGGCATAAAAGCAAGAGGAAATTGTTTAAAAACTCGTGTCAAAGTACGGTTTTTTCCGAACAATAAGTGCTTTCGCGAACAGAGGTTCGAGTTTTTTTTTATTATCATCATCAGAGGGACTAAAAAGGAAAAAAGAAGACAAGTACATTATCAAGTGCATTATCGTTCATTTCCGGGCTTCGTAACTCGAAAGCCACGCCTCCAAAGTTGCGTTTGCGCATCGCGTTTTGCGCAACAGTTGGAAGTTGGAATTTTGCCCGAATTTCCTCGTCCGTCCCGCCTTCCCCTGGGTTTGACGGTGTTCCAAAATAAGGAAAAGCAGCCAGTTTAGCAGGCCTGGGTGTAGCAAAAGTTTTTTTTTTCTCGAAAACATTGTCCACAAACGAAGCCACAGTCACGCCGATGTGGTCAGTGCACGTGTCAACTTATTCGAAAATCCTTTCGGGCAACATTGCGGATGTCAGTAAACTATCGAACCAGCCTAATTAGCGGTTGATTTGAGGTTAGTCAGCAGTTCACTTGGTAGCACGGAAAGTTTCGACGCAATAAATCAAAATTCATATGAATCTGTGAAGGGCAAAAGGGTTTACCTGGGTTTCTATTTTGTAAGAATAAATTCATACAAAAAAGATTAACCGGTACAACTTAAAATTTAGTGTTTCTACAAAAAGCAACATTCGAAGATTACAGCATTGGAAGATAACAATTAGAAGTTGCGTTCTGAGAAACGCAGCAAAAAAACTAACTTTGACCAAAAAGAGTCTTGAATAAAAGAATAATAGTTCGTTGATACGCGTGTACAGTAAAAAAATTTGCAAGCGCAAAACATAAAGCCATTGAAGATCCTTGGAAAAGGTCGTCAAAAATAATAAACAGGTGCGTAGAAAAACAGCATCAGAATTTGCAAGTTAAAAATATTAAGAGAGCAACGCAGCTAACCCCATTTTGTCACGGTAACACAGATGTCGACGAAAGTTTTATCAACTCGTCGTGTTCGCAGACGAAAATGCAAATTCATAGGATCGTGGCTATCACATCGGCAATTCAAGCGTTGGTTAACGCCCGTTCGAGGTGACAATCACAAAGCTTATTGTTTACTATGCGACAAACTTTTTTCGGTTGCCCATGGTGGACTTCACGATGTGCGTGCGCATTGGAAAGGCAAGCGCCACATTTCCCTTGAACTCAGCCAATCGCAACGGGCAACTTCGCGGAATCATCTTGCAACGAATGCATCATCCTATAGGAATCGGAGACTACTACTAGGGCGAATGGAGCCAGATGATGTTGAATATTGCGAGCAGGTATTTTTTTACTCTTCTTACACGACCATGCAGCCATTGAACACCAAGAATGTACGTCCACCTCCCGTTGAACGAGAAAAACCAAGTAACAAAGAACTGTCTTGGATAACTACCCTTCCCTTTAGACCCCAATAGTATACCGACTGAGATATCATTTTTTGCTGGTCCAGTCGGAGCTTAGAAACCCCGATGCTTTCTTAGAATTAGGACACTAGCAGATGCTTGTATCTAGTAGGTCTTTTAACGTTTGACCCCTCACTTGTTTCTTCACTCCCTCAATCGTTAACATTTCACTCCCTTTCACACAAGATTTCTACTAATCTCTGTTGAAAGGTTGCAGGACTTCTCAATTTTTCGCTCAACTTTTATGCAATGTTCAATGTTTAAATGCATTTTGCTTCAAGGCCGACATTGATTTTGTGTTGAGTGCTCTACTTATTCGTTGTGCGTAAAGTGATAAACCGTAAATTTTATGGCATATAATCCCTTTCTGCAAGTGTTATGCGTATGTTGGAAAGGTCTCTGGGTTAAATTAAATAAAGAGTGGTGTGTAGATCGACGAACTCAAGGTATATTCTAATCTAATCCACTCGCAAGGCGCATCGCGTTGACCTAGGTCAACGTTGTACACTCTTTACACTCTATACAGGGTGTTGCTGGGAAGGCTAGATACGGTATAGCGGTTTTATTTTCCAAGAAATAAACGGCTTTTAAACCAAAGGCAAATGACCGATTTCACATGAAATCCACGGAATTATTTGAGCCTGCATATTGTTGTTTTTCATTAAAAAATATGATGCACATATTTTTCTTTTTCTACGAAATTTTTTTTCTTCACCAAGTTACATCCATTTACACATCTGAAAGGTAGACCAGCAAAAGGATGCAAGCGCAATTTCGGCAATTTTTCAGGAGAATCAAAAAGCATTCTTAATAAACACTCTTTTCCTAAGAGTGTAGCAAATTATTATTCATGACACATTACATTTTTTGGAAGCAAAGATTTTAAGGAAATACAATTAAATGGTACATCCCTCTGGTGCGATACAACTCTTTTTATATGTATAAAAAAATTAATTTTATATAATTGTCATAATTAATTTTTTTCTTTATAAAAAAGATTTACCGCACCAAAGGGAGGTGCTCCCAGTGCTCTTTATCATATCCCCAAATTTTAGCCCAATCTTTTTATTATTTTAGATAATATCCGACAATTAGCCACGTGGTCACCTTGATACATGATTATTATTTTTATTATTTATCAGCATTTGGAACTCGAAAGTTCATTGCCTCATCTACCCGAGACCGCCACGCGTCTCTATCCTGTACAATTTATTAAATTGAAATATCTAATAAATTAGAGAGTATACTGCCGTCCAAAGTAAAAAGATACATAAGTGACATTGTCGCTTAACAAAATATTTTTTCCTAATTCACTTGCAGCCAAATGGCTGATTCAATGACAAACGGAGTCTTCAATTACTGGATCCTAAGGTTTCCATAGCACATTATTCAAAACCGTTCTTGTATTAAAGAATAATTTTCAAGAATTTTTATGGCCTTTTCGGAAACACCCTGCGCCCTAATTTTGACATTTAATGTCGAAGGGTGAACCACTGGCAATTTTGAGATACACCTGAATTCAAAGAATTTACAAGCATTCAAAGATTTTTAATTGAATTAAAAGAACTCCGAAAAATTCAAAGAATTAAAAATCGAAGAATTCAAAAGAATTTCAATTGAATAGACAGAATTAAAAAGAATTCATGGACAAATATATCAGTAGTGGTTAACTACTCGTTTAATATGTATTGAAAAATATCAAAAAACACATTCTTACGAAAATTTATCATCACATTTAATATATCGCTTTTGATACTTGATTCTTATGAGTAGGAAATACTAGTTTCGAAATACGCTTATATTTTATGAACATGAGCGCTTCATTTACTATCGCTGACACTAAAAATCAGTGCTGGAAATATCCAGAAAAGATAACATTTTACTGCCTGTGCGGAATAATGGTTACTATTGTCGAAATTCCATATTCAATGAAACTTTATTTTATATTAAACCATTCAAATTATCCGCAGCATTTAATTATTTATTAATAATTTCAATTAAATAGTTTAATAAAGATTAACTTGATTTATTTGTGATTAGTTGAATGTAACCGATTGTTTAACAAAAAATAAACTATTCTTTTGAAATCAGCTGCGACTGTTTGTTTTTTTTTACTGAAAGAATAATTTAATGATAATCTTTTTTGTTCATGTAGTCTCATGAAATATTTGATCATTAGAAAGACCTAGTAGATGCAGTTTATTGAGCGCGACCTAACCCTCGTCGTGTCACTTAAAGAGAAAATGATGAAGCAATGAGGGAGCAGCAATAACAAATTTGTGTCCTCGAATTTTTCCGCTTGAAAATTATTCAATACAACTCTTATGTGTTCTTATGTAAGACGTAATTTATGTAACCGAATTTTTCATTCGTGTTTCTCCCTTTCTTTCAAAAAGTTGCACAAAATCTTTTAAGATGCCATTAGGATGAGAATGAAAAGCAGTCTTTCGATTTTAATTTGAATTTCTATTTCCTGAACTTAAAAAACTTTCTTCTCTAGCAATCGCGTGAAAAAATCCTGACTACACACATACGTGAAGTGAAATTCTCTCCTCGCGAAAAAACATTCTTTAAACGAGATATAAGTTTGAAAAAAATAAAGCAACATGGTCAACCTTGTCTTCCTACCACGGATCGATACGAAAATAACTTTCAACCGTTTCTAAGTCGACGCTTGTCGCCAATTTTTTGGAATATCAACCCCTATGTGTTTCTCTTGTATCCAGTTCCATAAGCTTTTTTACTTAATTTTTTTCATCCCAAGAACACTGCTTAATAAAAACAGAAGTAATTGCATAGTGCATGGGTTTCGCCCTTCTCTCTCACTCTTTTGAGGTAAAAAACCCTTTTTGGTTTCCTGAGTGATAAAAAACCAACCGACAACGAGAGCCCAAAACCGGTAGGGATACGGCCAGCTGTAGTTTTTTGCAGTTTCTTTTGCAGTGCGAGAATATATTGATTTTTTCAAATTCTTTAAACTTCACGAACAGACGATCTGAAGGAACAGACGCGAACCAACGCGAACGAAGGCCCAAGCTAGCCGCGAGGCCATGATACCCCGGTGAAACCCGCGCATTTAGCCGAAAACAGTCGAGTTTTGCCGATATTTTACCTTCTATAGAGAGCAGCAAGCAGGGGCGAATTGAAAAGCTTTTAGCTAAAAAGTTAATAACCTAAATTTATGCCTGAAATGCCTCCCAGACTTTTAGTAAAGAAAACTATAAATTTTCTCATAAAATATTTTAATATGACAAAAAGACGATTTTATAAATGAGAAAAAGGCGGTTAGAGTATATCATTATTAAAAGAGCCTTTATTATATGTAATATTATATATTACTTTATTATATATAAAAGAACCTTAATGATAATTAAAAAGAATATTTATTTAGATCCGAGTGACTGGAAAGTCGCAAGATTCTCGTGCGTGATTGTTTTGCTTCTTTTGTTCTTTGTTCAGAATTCAACTTTGGTCTTCCGGTAAATTTATTGCTGTAGTGAAGATTTAACTGATTTAACTATAAAAATATATTAGATTCAGTTAAATTTTATTTTATCCGTGCCTTTGAAATTAGAATTTGCGGTGTTCAGTGGTATCTGCATGGTTATAAATGATTATGTTTATTTTTTCACCTTTTATATATAATCAAATAGAAATTTATAATAAACATCAAACTACACTAATAAGTGGTGTAGAACTAGGTAATTTTTAATCAGGGAAGTCAAATCTGAAAAACGGTCAAGTTTTTCAAATGCTATTACATGCCATATTATGAATTAAAAGCACTTGTTTGAAAGTGTAATTTATTTTATTTTTGATGATTGACTATTCAGAAAATATTACTGATGTAAAATAAAAACCATTTACTGAGAAATCGGTTTTTCAACCATCTGTTAATATTACTTTTAAAAATGCCATTATATTGCCATTTACATCTGGTCCTGTCTTTCTACACTTCTGTTTTTAACCTTTAGAGGGCCGGAAAGCCAATATATTGGCTCACCCCCTGATCGAGACTTTGTCTATGATCAATCAATGATATAAGGTACCTTTTGGGCCCATTTTCTGAGGTTGATTTTCCTCCCTAATTGCCGGCCCTCTAAAGGTTAAGGGTGTTAAAAAATGCAGATTTATATAAAAAATTAGACATAGAACTGAAATGACATCGAAGCCATGATTCTATTGGAAAAACAAATTGGACTGATATATTAAATAAGTTACATTTTCAATTTTCAGTTTTCACTTTCAAATATTCTTTCAGAGAAGAATATTGAAAATAATTTTTAAAATATAACTTATTGAATTTATCAATCCAATTTTTATTTCTGAATTTTGTGCACATAGCTGTTCTCCTGTACTCCAACACTCTTAAAAATTTAATTAGGTTAAATCGATAAAACATTATCTAAATGTTCTTTACAATTCTACTTTTTATTGTGTATATATATATATTCACTTGAGCATTTTTAACGATGTAATATCGACTTTCTACTGATCGATATTGTTTTGTTAGAGTGGAATAGTGACAAAGTGTATAATCTACACGATTATGATTGCAATCTAAATTTTTACGAAACGAGGGCATAAGCGTAATGTATGCATTAACATTAACCGACATTTCTGGTAAAATAAAAAAATGCTCAACTAGGTTTACATTCGAAGAGAAAGTTTTATTAAAATTAAATAAACTCTATATTCAAATAAATATTGTATCAAATAAAAAGTTTATTCCGGTTTTTATTTGAAGCAAATAATATTTTTTATTTACAACAAATAAAATTTCATTTGACGCGAATACAAATAAAACTTTTTTCAAGGTGTAGTTTTACTACCAGTAAATATAATTTAACTTTAATGCTGCTGAGTATAAAACAGCTGTAAATATAAATGAGTATTATTAAACGCAATTTTCTCTTATTTTGATATTTCGAATGATACTTGAAACATCATTTTACAGGTTTATTAAAATATTTATATCAGGGCTGGTTTGGAAAATTAATTGATTGCAATTAGATTTCAAAAATTAAAATAATTATTGATACTTAACCATTTAAGAAATATATTAGTCTGGAAATGCAAATATCTGATCAAAGTTTTCTTTCTTTGTTTATTACGAGTATAATAAACTTGATTGAATTTTGACTGAATTTTGTGATCGTGTGTAAGTTCGTCTCGTCAAAAAATGCTTAAAAATAATGAAACAAATATACGTATATAGATGTTGTATTTGGGGGCTCAAAAACGCCCTTGCGAATACGCTCCTGCAAAAAACCGCCCCTCTCTTTCTCGCCACCCTGGTTTCCCCTCCATCAACCTTTCCCCACCGTTCGCTTCTCGTAGCGGCTTCTCTCTCACTCTCCCGTCGCTTCCTCCCTCTTTTTGCGCGCGCGCTCTCGTTCTCTTGTTAACGTCGGCAGGACAGAACCACTTGGGCTGTAGACCTTTCGCTCACGCTGTTATTTTCGGCATTTTTATCGTGATCCAGCGTGGTTTGTCGGACACAACGCCATTTTGTTGTATCGCTATTATTGTCCAGACAATCGACAGTGTCTGCCCGCGAGTGCGCGCCTGTTTTGCGTGTTTTTCTAGTCGAATTTAAAACGACTGCGACTTCTAACAATAAATGATGCGCGATGTGCCGGTGTAGTTTCATTAGACTACCACGCCGAAAGAAAGAAGAGTGTGTGACCCGGCGTGCGTGAGTGGCGTCAGTGCTTCAGAATAAGTTTAGAACGTGAGTACGCAAAAACTTTTATTTTCTTCATTTTGTCAATCCGATCGCTTTAATAATACGCCATGCTGTCCGTTTCATTCAATCTCTAGATGCCAAACTACTCCGCCCACTCGGCCCGCTTCTTATCCACCGCATGGCTTCCCGTGATCCCACGTTACCCGCGTACAATTTACCAATGACTATTCTATTCGCGCCTTTATTTACATGTGTGCGTGAATCACACGTGCGTGTATGTATCACGCGTGGGAGAGGGCGGGAAAGAAATCGAGAGAGGAGAGGGACATGCTCTCGCGAGTTTACACGGATGTCAACTGCAACTGATCGTATTGTTTCTCTTAACTCGTCATCCTTTCATTCTTATTGATTTTGATTCAGCTTGTACCGAAAGTGACCTCCATTTCTCAGAAAATCAAAATTATCTAAAATAATCGGTGCGTCACGCCTTTTTGAGATGTCATATTTATTGGGAGGAGCACATTTTCGAGAATTTCATGTGATGCCTAATGTCGCACTGCCGTGTTTTGGAAGATCACTGTTATCTGCATTTCGGATGAGTCACCTGCACGCTGTTGTGGTTAGTGCGTGCAGGGGACTCATCCAAAATGCAGTTAACGAAGTTCTTTCAAAACAACGACAGCGCATTGCGACGTTCTAGAATCAAATAAAACGTATGTATTTGAAATTAAATAGAATTCTGTTGAAAACATGTGGAGTTATTATCGATTGGTTAGAAGAGATAGTGATGAGAAACTGGAAGGGGTCAATTTCAGATTCCAGAGAAATTGGTGTAGTGATACTGGCCTTATTTTTTGCAGTGCGATTTTGTTTACCTGTGCTGAAAGTGAAAGAAAGGAAGCAGGTTGGGGTTTGATTTTTTTAGTACCATAACCGGTTCCAGCTTGAAAATTTTAAAGGCTCCATTTCGGAGATAGAGTTTCGTAGGCGACTCCTCCCTCCATAATTCGAGCGTGGAATTTTTACATTCTCATCATATGAGAAGATATTGGTTTTATGTGAAAAATTACTTTCGCGGATTCCATCAAATGTCGACGTTTTGAGGCCCCCTGAGTCAGAAAAAATAGTTTTTACGTCGGTGTCTGTCTGTTGACGTTGTTGCCTGTGAACACGATAACTTTCGACAGAATTATCATGTTGGATTGCGCTTTGGCACACTTTATAAGGGTGAAAAAAGAAAGGACGAGTTCGTTAGCCAGCCTTATTGGCCCGAAACTCAAAAAATTAGGGCCATTTTATATTTTTTGAAAACAATTTTTTTCAGAAAAATAAAGTTTTAAGGGCTGTTGTGGATAGCTGACATAAGCTCCACAAACTATCTTATTACAATTATCCATTGGACTAATATTAACAAAGTTACAGCATGTAGAAATCTTTTTTAAAAAAATAAAAAAACCAGTTTTAGAGGAAATCGAAAAATCTGCGAACTAAAGTTACGCTAATTCTCATCACGTGACCGCACCAACATGCCTACATATTCCTCAGAAAGCTGCAACTAACAAATCCTGGATTTAAATATTTAATTGATCCCTTTTTCTGTCCAAATCTTAAATTTTTTTTAAATTACAAAATTGCACTTTTATTCGTTAAAAGAACGAAATGCTGGAAAATCCTCTACACCGTTTTATAGAGCTCCATGAGGGGGAACCAATTTGGTCTCTTACGTTTTTTTCTTATCTCGCACCGTTCTAAAAAAATGCAAATTTTCGTTTTTTTACCCACTTATTCTATTTTTGTCCCTGAATTCGAATTCTACGTGGTATAAAAGCCAATTTTACTTGAGAACCATAGGAGATAGGGAAAAATGACTCAAGACAATTTTATAGAGCTCCTTTAGGCGAGCATCTCTTGAATTTTCTCCGTATCTCGTGTCGTTCTCTCGGAAAACTGAAATTTTCGTTTAGTTTCTTAATTTTTACATTCTAATCATATGAGAAGGTATTGGTTTTATGTGAAAACTGACATTCCCAATTTTTTGAGAATTGATTTTCAAAGGTATTTAATGTTTTTAATTATTATATGTACAGTGCAAACGGGAAATGTTGAGTAAAAGTGTTCAATAAGTCAAAAGTACTTTGTAATAGTGGACAAAATACTTTAAATGTGAAAACTGAAACTTAACCTGTGCACATTAAAAATTAGTGCGAAAAATTTGTACAAAGCATCTAACTTTCATGTTATTGTTGCTTGAATGTTGCGATTGAATCTTTTGCTCAACATATCTTTGAAATTTTTGGTTTAAACAAAACCGTTGGTCACAACACGATGTTTAATGAATTAAAAATTTCTCCTTGGAATTTTAAAAAGTGTGTGAAAGCGCAAATCATCGCGATAATTCGGTCTGGGCTCGATCTGGCGGATGGAATACTGCAACTCCATCTTCCGGATTTTTAATCTATTTAACTGGATCTGGATGAGCTTTTTGCGTCAAAGGGCTCGGTCGGAGAATTTCTGTACGGGTGTGTACCTGAGCAAATGTTCGCCTGGAAAACGTCTTTAAAATTTTGTTTTTTTTTTGAGATATTTGGAAAAAAATAAATCACTGTGATTACATAATTCATTAGACTATTTTGAAATCCATGCAAAATATCGAGCGCGAAGCGCGAGTATCGTGATGAGAATGTGTTCCTTAAGGTCTATAGAGCCTTAAGTAAATTATTTGCCCTTTGAACTTGAAATCAAAATCAAATTCAAAAATCTCTTTAAAAGTCCTGAACGCTTTGATAAAGTTAAAATTGATTTAATTTCTAAAGAATCAATAAAATGTTACTGAGTCACAAACATAATCGCGAGCCCTAGGCGCGCTCAAACTTATTTTAATAAAAGAGAAATTCAAGTATCATGCTGAAATTTTGGAGAATAATAAAGAATATATTTAAGCATCAATGTCTGGTGCATTTCAGTTTTTATTTTGAAAAAAAATTTCAAAAATAATTTTTTTTTTCAAAATAAAAATATGAAACACACCATACATTGATGTCTCAATATATTCTTTATTATTTACCGTAATTTCAGCGTTATATTTGTATTTCTCTCTCAATAAACCTATCAAATATAAATAAAAAACGGTCGGTAATTCGGTGTGTATAACACATTGTTAAGTTTATATTCATAAAATTACAAAATTTACTCACGGTAGTAAAAGTAAATCATGAGGAATAAACTTGACTATGTGCAAAGGACGACGAATATTCCGCGAGCCCGGAGGCGTGCTCAAACTAGCGAGCGAAGCGACCTTCGCGTGCTATAAGGAGCTCGCGCTGCGCGCGAGGTTTACTGCCTATCTACATGGGCGCGTTTTTAGTTTGCACACGGCGTATACGCAGCCGCTGTCGCTCTCTTTCGCAGCGGAAGAAAGAGACAGAGTATTGCGTTTTACGCCGAGCGCAGCCAAACGCATGTCCATGTAGATGCCGGGTTAACGATAACGGAACGCTAGCGCGACGATCAATAGTATCGGAACGTGAAGCGCGACGAGCATTTCGGACCGAAGCGCGATGTGTATTTTAGATCGGAGCGCGAAGCGCGACGGCCACTCAGCGCGCCCTAGGCGCTCTCAAACTTGCGAGCGAAGCGCGCGATGAGAATGTGCCCGTGCATCTGAAGGGGGTTGGGCAGATTTTTTAAAAATCGGTTTATGTAAGAAGCAATATTCAAAATTTTAAAAAATTCGACTTCGAACCCGTCACGTTCCGGAAATAGAAATTCTTGAATTTTAATGGTGCGTGTTTTTTTTTTTAAGAACAAGGAAACTCAGTCCCGCCATTATTTTCCTGTTGTATCTTTTAAGAAGAAAGATATATGTAATACATTTTATTGGCTGACGGGTAATGGTTTTCGAATCTCACGTTTCTTAGTTGAAATTTGCTCTAAAAAAGATTTCTTTGTTCTCAATGAACGGATAAAAGATTTCTTATTCAAAGTAAAGTCGAGTGATTTTCAACTATTACAAAACACAGTTGCACTACTTTCTCGATGTGTTACGAATGCACGATATTGCAATTTAAACATTTTTTTATCCTTCACGTATCAGTTTTCTCGAAAAGAGTTCGAGGGAAAGCGAACACCAAACATTTACAAAGACAAAAAAATTCTTTTCATGTCTACGAGATCTGAACTTTCAAAACTTTTTCCCGCTGGACACTTCTTATTACCGGAGATTTAACGTATAAAATATTTCAAGGTGAAAACTCTTATCGACTAGTCCAAAAATTCGTTCTATCATGCTTTGAGGAAATGATATTTGCAAGCAGGAAAAATTTTATCAAAATGTAGATATTTCTGTGAAATTATTATTTTTGAATTGCAGAATGTTTTCATTTAGAATAGAAACGTTATCGCGATGATTAAGCGATAAGTTCATATTCATGAATTTTGTCCTTCAGATATTTAGGTTTTTTTTTAAATCAAACTTATTATCTTTTTAAATCAAACTGATTAAGACTGAATAAATAACGGATGATTTAATAATTCCTTCTCTCCAAAATGCAATAATGAAATACAAAAACGAATATGTATGAGCTTCTATTATAGACCTTGCGTTTCATGTATCTTAATATGAAACTGCTAATTTTTATGTCCCAGACATTTTTGTATAACTTAGGAACAATAAAAGTGTTGATGTTAAAGTAATACTGCCGTCCCAACAAGAAAAGCCGTAACTACATTTTAAATGAGTCCCCTGTTCTTCTAATCTAATATTTCACATTTGCACGATACATTGTCGCATAAAATGTAGATAAAAATATATAAAAACACTGCTTTTAGGGTAAATTTGAACTAAAATTTCATCTGATGACGAGAAATTGTTTTTTTCTTCCACTTTTCATAACGGAATCGCAGATACGATATATGGAAATTTTCTAGTGGTAACTAGATGTGTCGTATCTACAATGGTCTGTTAGTAAAAAATCTGAAATAAAATGTTTTTCATGAATTTCTAGTTTATAAAAACCTTTTATACCACTCTAACCTCAAAATCTCAACTTTGACATGATTTTTCGGCTCTCGTGGTATAAAATACTGTTCGA
>JBAGKK010513640.1:0-13783 GCA_037177015.1 Euceroptres primus
AACTCTCAATTAGTATTTTGCGAATCTGCATTTATCGATTACACATTAATGTCACTCAAACTGAACAATTTATGCATAGAAAACATACAATTTTTAATTTGTATGTTTACATACAAATTTACATTATACATTATGTTTACGTACAAATTTTAATTTGTATGTTTTTAAAATAATTTATTTATTATAAACTCTCAATTAGTATTTTGCGAATCTGCATTTATCGATTACACATTAATGTCACTTAAACTGAACAATTTATGCATCGGAAACATATAAATTTTAATTTTTGTAAAGTTTAAACATAAATAAAAGCTTAACAACTTTTTTTTAAAAATCGGCTCTCACAGATCTCTTAAGAATTTATTTAGCTTCCGTTTAAAATAAAACTTTAAAATCAGTTGAAAATATAAGTCGAAATATTATTTTGAACGATTTATTAATGATTTCATATAGAGGGCCAATGAAAAATACATGTTTTCCAATATGTCACAATTCAATTATTTTGAACATTTTTTCATCCAATCCACACTATGGGCCGTTCTCATACAAATTTTTCTTTTAGAGAGAAATGACTTCTTTTGTCTGCAATAAGTATTTTATAATCTAAAGAAACAAAAAATATCAACATTAAAAAATGGAAAATTTTGGACCTTTTCGAATTTTTTTCCTCGAAAACTATGAAATATTTTGAATCTGAAAAACAGCACGCAGGATCGAAAATTTTCTGGAGAAGTATAAAAATATTTTTGGAAATTTTTAGTGTCAATAATAATAATGCTATACACGAAAAATTACCAAATAGAAGGTGAGCGATGAGGTGAACTGATGAGAGACATGTAATTTTATTTGTTAATATAATTTGAGATTTTTAATAAAAACATTCCATTCATGAATATTTATTCACTCCCCTGGTATTTTTAATTATTAAATAATGAATATAATTATTATACTTTTATATTTTTTATAAAACATTCCATTTATGAATATTTATTCACTCCCCTGGTATTTTAAAATAAAACTCTCCCTAAAAATCTCCCCTCCCCTTTTTTAAAAAAATCCTTTTTTCGAAAATGTATCCCCCTATTTCCGCTAAAATTGAACTACTCAACCGCTGTGATCCCTGAAATTTAAAAATACATCAATCTCATAATTGAGAGGAATTCGGAAATCTAACCGAAAATTTGTTGGTCATTCTTTAAAAAAATGGTTACTTTATCCACTTTTTTGAAAAAATGGTTACTTTTTCCACTTTTTTGAAAAAATGGTTACTTTTTCCCCTTTTTTGAAAAAATGGTTACTTTTTCCACTTTTTTGAGAAAATGTTTACTTTTTCCACTTTTTTGAAAAAATGGTTACTTTTTCCACTTTTTTGAAAAATGGTTACTTTTTCCACTTTTTTGAAAAAATGGTTACTTTTCCACTTTTTTGAAAAAATGGTTACTTTTTCCACTTTTTTCAATCTCGAATGTTGCTGTTAAGTCTATAATTGTTAAGTCTATAATTTATCGTTCTAATTGATTTAAATTTATTCGTTACAAATAACTGTGACTCCATTCTTTCTGATTTATAAATCACTATAAAAATTCGATTAGTTTTGAACTGGATTATAAAGAGAGAAAACATCCTTAAATTGAAATATTCAATGAATGTCGATTTCCTCTATTTCAGATCTCAAATAAAAACCGCGAGGGCAATTTTTGTTGACTAGGTTTGAAGAGAATTGAACACTAACTGATTTGTCAATACGATCAACTGAGGTTGATGGGATTTGTTATCCATTATAACTCCCATAAAAGCAACTGTGCTTTCCAAAAGAGTCGACCTGGACGCAATTGAGTTTAATGGATGGTTGCTGGACAAATTACGTTAGCGATGCCGACGTTCAAAGGTCTTCGGCTCTCCATAGTCACCTTGCACGTTTCCTTGGATACTCCGAGGATCTTATCGATACTATTACGAAACACACCGTCAAGATCCTCTTAGATACTTTGAGAAGATTTGAAATCGCGAAATCGATATCTTGTAAAGGACACTATACGTGATAGATTAAATTACTTTTCTGGCGCGTAGATCAAACTAATTAAAAAAGTAATGAAGAAGTTTGCTCATCCATAAAATGGATAAGAAATTTCCTTAAGTTCCACGGTAAGGAATTTATATGAAAAAAAGGAAAAACTTGTTCAAAAACATTTTTACATCCTGATAAACTTATCTTCTATCTACTTTCCGTTCTTTTTTAATTTACATTACTTTTTTATGATTACTATTTTCCATTTTTCATATCGCTTTCGAAAATGTTGACCTCTCTACAAAAGTTTGAATAAGTCAGTGAAAAAAAATCGCTCAAGGATGTAACTCACTTCACTACAAAGATAATTTTATTTCGAACAAATTCTCTATTCACGGCATCGTTTTACATTAATTTTAAATATAGTTACAGTTGGGTGGTACAAAAACACGGTCAACAACGTAAATTTCACGACACTGAACTTTGACTTGTTATGTTTTGTAGAAAAATCAGTAGAAACGAGGTGAAAAAAATCAGGCGAATTCCTTGACATTTTCTGTAAATGTAGGTGTCATAAAAATGGAAAAATTTGAATAATTGTAGCTTAAAGAGCTAATTATAGAGGAGGACCTTACCTCAGCTCCAAATTGTGATAGAAAGTTCAGTCGAAGCTTGAGATAAGTAAAAAAATTCAAATAATACAATGACATACGAAAGAAAGTTTGAAAATTATTAAATAATTGGCTATTAGCGATTATTTTTTCAACGTTTTTTTTTATGTCGCTGGGGGCAGCGAGTGTAACTGTTCCAGGCAATATACCCAACCATAATTGTCCGCTCCAGGGTTCCCATTCAGCCCCAAATCAGTAACTCTTCCAGAAGACTGAAAATAAATACGGGTGCAACAAGTTATAACTGACCAAAGGCGTAGAAAAAATTTATTTTAATTATGAAGAAAATGGTAGTTGATTAGATCAATTTTTGTTTATTACACTTTGTTATTAATATAAACATTTAAGTCCGTTTTCTTTGTTATTTTCATATGAAATGCATAATTTTTTCCCAACATTACAAATGCACTACCAGCGGAAATTTTATATATTCCTATTTTTCGAGCTATTGCTAAAGTGCAACAACACTGCCTTAATGCGTTGCCTTAATTTTTACAATATTAATATGAAAATTTGTTCCTTGTGATAACGCGAAAGTTAATAAAATTCTTGAAGGCAAAATCTCAATTTCATAGAAAAAATATTGCAAAAAGGTAAAATTTCGATGTTTTTAAAAAATTGGTCTAACTCTGCAAATAATAAACATTCTTGAAAGCTCTTGGATTTGTTTTACAGGCATCATCAGGTATCCATTTTACAGGTATCCATCATTCTAACGTAGGGTCAAGGTTGGTGCAAACAACTCGGAAAATTGAAAATAACTACCGTAATCTGCACATGCTTTAAAAAAATAAAAAACAATAATATTTGATAAATGTTACTAAAACTTATTAAAATGTGAGAAATAATTATTTGTTGTCTAATTTTGTAAGCATTGGCACATATTTGAGGTTTTGTCACTTCTTTGCATCAACTTTGACCCTAGAGCTGAATCTATGGAAAAAATTCTATCAAGCTGGTAATAATTTTGAAAATTACTATGGAGACTCACCTTTTCAATGAGACTGAGAAATTCGGAAAATTCAAATTATTGCCAAAGTTATCCTAATTTTTTGAAAACAGCGAAATTTAACGTGTTTTTGCAACATCTTTTTATAAAATTGACATTCTGCCTTCAGTGTGGATTTTTTAGACGCCGAATTTTATTTCCTTTCGCGGTATCGTTTTATTTTATTTCCAATTTCGCGGTATCGTTTTTTTTTATTTCCGATTTCGCGGTAAATTGTAATGTTAATATTATAAAAATGAAGGCCCAATAGCAGCAGCTGAAAAACAAGACTTGCAGATGATTTCCGCTTGTAGTGTATGTATTTTAATTAATAACTTAATGGTCTATGTTGTATAATAGGATGGGCCAAAAATCCGAATTGTTTAAATCAGAAACGTCCAAAAAAATGTATAAATCGGTTAATATTTGATACTCGCGCATCGCGATCAAACTTTGAATTTTTTTCCATTTTTTACCAATTATCTATGGACCACACAAATTTGTCGTTAGTCGAAGTCTTTAAATTATTATAAACTATAATTTATTTAGTCTTTAAAGTAATATAAACTTATAATTTAAACCAAAAATTTGATGTTGAAATAACAATGTTTTGAAAATACGCAAAAAAACGTTTTTAGACTTGGTTGATGAAACATTTTTCGGAAAGAATTAAAAATTTCAGTCTATAAATTTGTTCAGCTTTAACGGATTAAACCGAAAACACATGCATTTTCAGTTAAAAAATTAATTTGCAACCGAATTCGGTTGGTATTTTTTTTGCAATTCCATGACAAATAATCTGAAAATTTTCATCTATTGTTAGTAATTTTGATAAAAAATTGTATTATAAGTTCCTTTAGGTGTTGAAAGGGAAACCCAAAAATATTTGAAAAACTCGAAAAATTCAGGAGATTCAAAATTGAAAATTTTTGTCGTGTTTTTAACCTTCTTAACCTTGGAGATTTTAGTGATATTAAGATGTATTTTTCATACTTATTCATAATAAGACGCAGTTTTGAAAAAATGTAAAAAAAATTTTCAACTTTTTGGATTTTTCAAGAACACACTTTTAAACTGATTTTTTCCCTAAACATCCTTCTTTGATCTTCGTTAATTTCTTTTATAGATGTCCTCTGAAAGTCCTGTAAATATTAAAATGGAATCTCTCTTAGTTTTCAAAAACAATAAAAATGTTCATGCATACGAGTTTAATATTCGTCTATTGTTCTTGTATTGTTTACAGGGTTTTTCATATCGTGTACATCGTTTCGACGTACGTTTTTAATTATTTCTCGAACACTGAGGGTGCTCCTATTCTTATATTTACAGTGCCTTTACAGCACATTGCGAGCTAGCTATAAACAACTTTTTTTTAATCAAAAATTTTTTTGAAAAATTCCGTTTAAAAATTTGTTTTGCAAAAATCCAAAAACTTGAAAGGAAATGTTTTTAAAAATATTTTTTAAAAACTATACCTTATTCTGAATAACTGAAAAAGTACAACTTAATATCATTAAAATTATAAAAGTCATTAAAGTTCAAAGGAAGAAGGATTTTCAATTTTTAATGTCTCCTTAGTTTTTTGAATTTTTCAACAATTATTTTATAATTTTGTTTAAACACCTCAGAGAACGGATACAAAAAGTTTCATCAAAATTACTAACAGTAGATGAAATTTTGTCCAATAATAGTTATCTTCCTCTGAAAGTTTATTTTTTCCTGGAGTGGAACTGTCAGCCTGAGAAGTTAAATTTATGTTTCCTACGTCTTTAGCTTTTTTTCAGTTTCTCCAAATTCCGGTCATCAGGTCTCTGTAAGCTACAATTATTCAAATTTTTCAATTTTTATGACACCTACATTTACAGGAAATGTCAAGGAATTCGCCTGATTTTTTTCACCTCGTTTCTACTGATTTTTCTACAAAATATAACAAGTCAAAGTTCAGTGTCGTGAAATTTACGTTGTTGACCGTGTTTTTGTATCTTCACCCAACTATAACTTTATTTATAACTAATGTATCACAGTGCCATGAATAGAGAATTTGTTCGCAATAAAATTATCTTTGCAGTGAAATTAGTTTCGATCTTGAGGGATATTTTTTCACTGACTTATTCAAACTTTTGTAAAGAGGTCAACATTTTTGAAAACTATGTACTCAAACAAGCTTTTATGGAGAGACAATCTTCAATCCGTCTAAATATTTTATGAGCGAATAATAGAGTAGCATATTTTTACATCATTGTAAAAGAGCTTTTAGGTTTTCAATTATGTTCAATATTGTAAGGTTTTTATGGAGGAAAATGTGTTTTAATTTTTAATAATAATTATTTTGAGACCATAGGAAGCAAAAGAAAAGGATTTTAGAAAATAGGAGTGCTTTAAAAATAGCAGGGGCCCAAAAGGGATAAATTAAAAAAATTTTATAACAGTAAGATAATGTTAATAAAGATAATGTTTGTAAAAGATAGGGATAAAATTAAAAAAATTTTATAACAGTAAGATAATGTTAATAAAGATAATATTTGTAAAAGATAATGTTTATAAAATTTGTAGATATTGAGTTGGGTAATTTTAAGTTCAGAGAGTGTAAAATTTCACTTACCGATTACAGTTAAGTTGACTTTAAGATTCTTGGTTGGAGAATTCCGGAAATCCACTCTGCATCTGTACTCGCCCTCATCGTTCTCTCGGAGATTATGGACCGATAAGTGAGCTGGCGCTGATGTGTGAAAAGTAGCTCTGTTGCCCCAAAAGTGCTCGGAACTCCAAGGCCTGACTTTACCGAAGTTAATATTTCGAACGTCATAACTGAAACCCAAAAAAAACAACAAAAATCAAATTATTTATATTGCAGTCTATATAAAAATACATATCAATCATTTTTGTACGAAATATTTACATTGAAAATGTAAAAAGGAAATCAATTTTTATTCCTTTAAACAATGAGAAATATTTTTTTCAGACTAAACTCTTTCAGACTAAATACAGCATATAAACAGAAATTTCCTTTCAAATTTTACAATTTATTAAACTCACTTTGAAAAAAGGCGTTCCACAATCTACATCAGAAAACGCAATAAAAAATGTACAAAGAAAAAATATATTTTCTAATACAAAATCTACACTGAAAAGAATATTCTAATTTTAAGAATATTCTCAAAATTAGAATATTTTTTTTCAGTGTAGATTTCGCATTGAGTATTTTGATATGCACCTTTTTTATTTGATTTGAATTTCATGTTGTTAAATAGTTTTTATATTTACTCTGAGAAGAATGTGAAAGCAATTTTATAAATATCTAATTTAGAATTTTAAGTGTTCTACACTGTAAAAATTCGAATTTCAAATTAGAAATATGGAATTTCTAATTCTAGTCTAATCGTATCGAAAAAAATCGAAATTTAAATTAGAATATTTTTTAAATATATCTTAAAAGTATTCTCAAAATTAGAATATTTTTTAAATATATCTTAAAAATATTCTTAAAATTAGAATATTTTTTAAATATATAATAAAAATATTCTCAAAATTAGAATATTTTTTAAATATATTTTAAAAATATTCTTAAAATTAGAATGTATTTTTAATATCTTAAAAATATTCTTAAAATTAGAATATATTTTTAATATCTTAAGAATATTCTGACATTAGCATTTTTCAGTGTAGGGCACTTAAAATTTTGAATCAGATTTTTCTAAAATAGCTTCGACATTTTTCTCAGAGAAATATAAAAACCATTTAATAACATGAAATTCCAATCAAGAGAAGGGAATAAAAAATTAATAAAATGGAGTTTAAACTGTTTAAATCAGTGAAGACTAAATCGCAAAATTAATTCAGATATGTCGGACATTATGAATATAATATCATCATCAGTTCTGTGTGATCAAGAGATCATAATATTTAGATTGATATTGAATTTCATTAATGTTCCGTGATGACAGGAAAAGTATTATAAAAATAGATTGATTCAATATTGGCTCGCTTTCAGTAAACCTTTATTGGTTTTAAATCAATTCAGACCTCTCCAAATACTTTGGATTGTGTTTGTTTAGCAGTTTTTCAGTTTAAAATTAGAGAACTGAATTGGAGAATGTTTTAATATTTAGAATAAAATGAATCAATATTTTCCAAAAATTAAAAAAGGAAATATTTTTTTTCTATATATTTTCCTGTATATTTTTCCTACGTGAGAGATTTCAGTTTGAATGGTGGAAGGAACAAACTTGTTACCATCACTTTAATACATTGATTTTTTCATCTTTTTAATTAAATTGGAATTTTTTTAAAGTGAAAATATATATATTTATATTTATATTTTAATTATAAAAAAGTTTTAAATTTTAATGTTGATATGGTATGTTGAAATTTTTTTTCTAGTACATTTTCATACACAGAAAAAATAAAAATTATTTGAAATTTAAAACTCAATTTTGGGGTAGAACTTCAAAACGCTTCTTCTGTTTCCAAAATCAATATTATCAACTGGTGACTTTTTTTGACAGATTTTCTAAAATATTTTAAAGAATCTATCACATGGATTTTAAAGTCAATTTTTTCATGAATTCAATTATTATAAATACGATATTTTTGCGTTCTAATCAAAACACGTTCTCAATTTTTTCTAGTGTATTATTTTTGATAACAAAACTATGTACTCTATTTCACCACTTTAGTGATTACATCTAATTTTTCGCATTATTAAATTTTGTATATAATAATACTTAAAATAACGTTTGAGTATTTTCGGTTAAATTGAATTACTTTTTGACACTCAACAGAGAAAGCAATCTGAAATGAATGATTTTCTATGTTGACAATTTTTATGTAAAAAATGTTTGCTTGAAATTTTCATGAAATTTTCAGTGAAAATTTTCATGAAAATTTCAAGCAAACATTTTTTAAAATGAAAATTTCAAGCAAACATTTTTCAAAACGAAAATTTCAAGCAAACATTTGTTTAAATTAAAATTTCAAGCAAACATTTGTTTAGATGAAAATTTCTAGCAAACATTTGTTTAAATGAAAATTTCAAGCAAACATTTGTTTAAAAGAAAATTTCAAGCAAACATTTTTGTCATAAAAATTTACATCACTAAATATTGTATCAATATTGTTAGACAACATTTTCTCAATATTGACCTAATATTGCTGGAAATATTGACAACGTTGATCAGTCAGAAAAATGTTTGTCTAAATCAAACCAAATTTTTTTGAATCAAACAAATTATCATGTTGATATAGGGTCAAACAAATATTTGTTTGATTCAAAGAAATTCTCCATTCGTCCTTATTTATTTGATTTTAATAAATTTTTATTTAGATCAAATAAATTTATTTAAATGAAATAAAGTTCTTGTTTTCTTTTAAAATTTTTTGTTTGAAATGAAGTACAGATTTTGTTTTTTAAACTTCATTCAATTTTATAAATAATGTTAAAAAATGTTTAATTTTGTGGTTAAAAAGTGTTAACTAACCATCTCAATTCCCCGCATGACAAATATTTGTCTCTTTCCGGCAGTCTGGGAAAAGTCCTAAATGGCAAATATCTTTGCCATCGGCAGTCAAGGGGTTAATTCAACTAAAAAACTCTTTTTGTCCATAAATTGTTAAAATTTATTGCGAATCAAGTGACGAATCGCTGCCAATCCCCACGAAACCATTTTAATTCACTTATTTGTCCATAACAAATTCAATAAATTTTTAAACATTTGCGTTGCTATTGGATAGTTGCTTCATGTTTTCTAGGTATTTTTTTAATGAATCCAGGTAGTTGTTAAAATTCGTTATACTTCAAAAGTAAATTTTTTTTATTTTTGTTATTAAATAAAAACAAATTTTTAATCCGCCATGATAGTTCAATGCGGAATTTTATTAGGTTTCACTTTTAAAAAAAAAAGACGTTTAATTCGGATAAAAATTGTCTTCTGAAAATCAATTTGTCCATGGACGTTTTTTTTGCCCCACTGTGCACCGTTACGAATCCCGCGCATCTCAACGGATAGTTTAAAATTAGTGGTTTTTTTTTACTCAGTAAGTTAAAAGAAATCATTGTTATCAATTCGAATACTTCACTGATTTACCCTTCTCTCTCAGCGTTCAAAATCCTAAGCCTTTCCCTAATATAGCTCTCCCGCTATATTTGGTTTGAAAAAAAAAATTTTTCAAAATAATTTTTGTTCAAAATTTTGAAAAAATGAAACATAACAGATGTGCCCTATCATATTTTCTATCATTCTCTTAGGTTTCAACGTCATATCTTTGATTGTTTCAAAATAGAATTGCTGAATATTTTTTATACCCCGTCGATAATTCGTGACGTCATAACGTATCAGACGCCCTTAAGTTCTGAAAGTGAATATTAGTTCTGAGGATGCGTGTACGATAATCGAACTAAAGTGAATGAACGCGAATCACGCTCGTTATTCAAAGAAGGGAACACCATTAGTACAATATTAGACTTCCGGCGCGTGAGAAATAGCGAGAGGACGATGTAGAGGATTAGTGGAGAATTTATGTTTTCGAGGTGATAAGTGGTGAGTGAGGGCGGTGTAAAGTGATCAAAGAGTGACGGACGGTGTACTGGTGAAGGATAAAGTAAAGGTTTGCACGGAGAAGAGAAGTGAATTTAGAAAATTAGTTCTGAAAAACTACACGTGTGAGATTTGGAGGTTAGGTTGCGGCAATGGAAGGAGACAATACTGAGAGGCGCATGCGCGGAGGATAGCAGTATTGACTAGAGCAGTGTAAAGATCCTCAAGGTAAAGTTGAGACAACTTTACTCCGATTTTAATTGGTGTAACATAACCGGAATCGGAAGTTCTAAAATACGTGCGATATTCAAATCAAATTTTTTAATTTCAATGTTGGCTTAATAGAAAATCAAGAGAAAAATGATCGCATAAAAATTAATTAATATTAAGTGGATAATCAAGTGAATAATATTTTTGAACACGCGCGTTTTATAATTTACTGAAAATAACATTGTTTAAATAAAAGATACATACCTTGGTTAAATACAAATTTTAACTTAATATAAAAATGATCAAATATGTTAATGAAGAAGTGTAAGAAAAGTAAATATTCTTAAGAAAATTTGAAAATAAGTTTCAAGTGGAATATTATATATTTACTATGAAATTTTTATGTTTCAAAAATACGAGTAAATTAGTTAGCAATTAATGTCGGAGAAGATATTTTCATAGAATTTGTAAACATAATTTATTTAAAAATCTGTATAAAAATATTGTTTTTTTAATATTATTTTTATATTATAATTTATTAATCAATAAATCCTGTTATTGGAAAGTGGTGTACGCCATGCTTTTGCTGTCGTATACCTTAACGTTCTCTTTTGCTTTAGCTTGATAAGTAATTCGCAGTCTAAAAAGTAAAAAACTGCGTAATGCAAATAAGATTTTGCTTCTAATTATTATACTTACATGCATGAAATATAAATATAATTATAATCATAAAAAAGGCAGAAAATAGAACAATTATACTATTACTCTGTCCCTAATTTTGTTGACTTTACCTCACAAACACGTGAATTTGGACTTGGTGTCCAATCTTTACGATTGATTTTTTGCAACCATAATTTTCGAAACTGTAGATCTTTTGAAAAAGACTTCGAGTGCAAGCCTTTTCCAAAAAAATGCTTTTGGTTTTGCAGTATAAAATGCAACAAGTCACCATTTTGTTTTCAATAAAAACGACTGTTTATCTTTCCTTGCACGGTATATGTCCACGGTATAATAGAAGCACTTCGGTTAACATAACCTCAATCAAGCACTCGCATAACGCATAACTTCAGTACGCAATTTTATTTTATCGCAAAATGGTAAACACACAAAAATGACAACTGATAATAAAATATATTAAAATTTAATGCCAGTATTATACAAAACGCGAAGTTTTTTATAAAATTGACCTTCACAAAATATATTATCAGTTCAAATTTTTGGCCCTTAAAAGTCAACTTCCGATTCCGGTTGTGTTATAGCTCAGTGGAGGGGGAAAGTTGTCTCAACTGTACCTTGAGGATCTCCAGAACAGTGGTGGCAGGAGACAGCAAGGAGAGTAGAAGGGAGTGGAAGGTGGATAGCAGAAGTGCGCAAGTCAGAAATACTGAGAGTTGGAGCATGCTGCGTGGAGATCAGCTGAGGCGTCGAAACAGGAGCATAAGTGGATGGGTGAAGAGGCTGAAATAAAGTTTACCCACGTGACTGTGACAGAACTAGGAAGGCAGGTTGAGTGACGAAAAAGGGAACCAATAAAGAGAAATAGGGAAAGGGAATATGACGGAGAATAGGGAAAGCACTGGAGATTTTTTGAGACAATAGGAGAATTTGGTAAAAAGGTTGAAGATTGAATGGAAGATCGAGAGAGAAAGAAGAATGAAGGAGGACGAGAAGAAAATAGGGAGATTCTCAAAAGTACAGATTTATCTCAAGGACCTGATTTTGAAAATGAAAGGGGTTATAGGGAAAGTGGCGACAACTGAAAAGAGAGATGCAAGTTCCCAAACCAAAGACACGAGGAGCACATGGATAATCCCACCGCCGGAACTCATCAGGAAGGAATGGAAAGAGGAGAGGGAACAGAGGGAAGAAAGATTTGAAAGCACGCATCAGGAGTCCGCAAGAGAATGGAAATGACTGGAGTGGAGAGCAAGATAGGGAACGAGGAAAGGAAGATGGGGAAAAACGGTGCAGTTGATGAAGGCGAAGGTGGGTGACACTATTTGGAGATGGAACGAGACAGAGGGGGCATTGCAGGTAACTGTGATCGAGGAAAGTGTTTGGTGATGGAACGAGACAGAGGGGGCAATGGAGGTAACTGGGATCGAGAGGAAGATAGAAGACGAAAAACTGAAAAAGAAAGGAGAAGAGTGAAGGGGGTGATGTGCTGTGGCTGGTAGTGAAAAGTAGAGCAAAGAGGGGTGGGTGTAAAAGTGGAATAGATGAGTATATCAAGGGATAGATGATAACGAAGGTGATAAGGGCTTTATAGAAAAATGGACGAAGGAGAGAGGCAAATGTAATGGTGAGTAATAGTATGTGTAGGATAAAAAGAAAATCTGTACGTTTCCGCCCCAGGAGCGAAGGAAAATGTGTTGAGGTATGCAGTGGTATTAGAAGTGTGATCATATAATGTCAGTGTGAGTGAATAATGTAGAGTGTTTAGGATAAAGGCTGGATGCTAGTTTTTTGAGTTTTGATACGATTATAATATGGGGATTTGAAACGGGGATAACGTTTAAAGACAAAGACGGGAATAAAGACGTTAAGGATAGAAGGATATAGGAGGGAGGTGATAATGTCAATTTTTGATAATGTCAATTGAGAGTTAAGGTGAAGTGAGAGAGCAGGTGAGAATTGCGCGAGAATGGGTGGAAGCGAGGATAAGAAATGAAGGAAAGTAAGTGTGAGAGAGGAAGCGAGGAATAAGTGAGAGATGTGATGTACGGGGAATGAAGGGTGTCGATGAATTTAGATGCGGGGAATGTTTATGTTTGTTTAATGTAGGCCTACTAAAATTTTTGCTCTGTAAAATGCTACAAAATGTAATGTATGCTACGATGATTTTGTAAGGTGGCTTGCCAGCGCAATATAGATTGTGGGTGGAATTGGTTATCGCTGTGTGAGTTTCTATGGAGTAGGTAAGGGTTAGGGTTTCCGTTTCCTGCTGTATCGGTATTGTTTGAAGGGGTAATATAAGATAGGCTAGAGAAGTAAGAAAATGGAGCAAATTTTTATGTATTGGAGATGTAAGGTTGTAATGGCTGTGGAAGATTCCAAAACCCGTAAAAGGAAGGAGTATAATAAAGATATATACCATTAGTACAATATTGCAACATCTCCCCTTCTATTTTTTTCTCGGACCCCATATATTATTTAATGCTCAACCTTTACCCTCCGAAATAGTTTTCTTTTCAAAACTACAAATAAGCTGACACGTCTCTCACCCACCCTTGTATATATAGTTCCAATAGAAGTGCACTCGTCCGAGAATTAGATAACCTCTTACTTCTCTGAGGGTAGAGTCCCATGTCGGCGTTTTGATGCAGCATCAAACGCAAAATTATGAGAGTGAGAGAGACGCACAGATACAACT
>JBAGKK010513651.1:0-13782 GCA_037177015.1 Euceroptres primus
ATAGAATTTCTCCTCCGGGGCTACAATATATGCATATATATATATATATATATATATATATATATATAAAGTAAATAAGAAAGTTTGAACACTAATACAAACAAATTTACGCAGAAAGAAAGCTATTAAGAATTAGTAAGAGCGATGATGTGAACTTACATTTCAATTTATTATCAAATCCAAAAGTCACGACCAATGATATGTCAAAATATAAAATTCAAATACCCAAGCAAAGATTTAAATTGAAATTCATTATCAAATCCAACAACCCACAGATTAAAACATAAAATGTAAGTAATTCTATTCCTGATCAGTTGGATTCAAGACTAAATAAAATAAAATCATTATACATACGTATGATCTCCAATCGTAAAAATAGGTAATAAATCGAATTTAATAAATAAATTTAATATTCATTTAAATATAAATTTAAGAATAAATCAAACAAAAACTACTAGACTTTTAAAACTACTGATGACAAAATAAAAATATTAAAAATACATGTACCCTACTTTACAAAGCTTAAATTTTAATAGAAATTAACAAACTCACAATCATGAGAAAATTTTATAATTTCTATATTTTGTATTAAAGTGAAAAAGCATTAGGTCCTCAATCTTGAATAAGGTATAATCGTTTCTGTAGTAAAAAATATTATTCTTGATTGTTGGAGTGCATCATCAGAGTGTGAAAAATTGGAGAAATTTCTAATTTGAAAAATTTATTTTTTGAATAATTTTAATTTGAATCAAAGTAAGCACAACGAGCTTGTCTAAAGGATTAGATTTCGTAGATGAAAAATTCTTTAAAAATAAGAAAACTCTTATTTTATAAAATTAAAATATTCATTCTGTCTATGATCAAAATAAATACAACGAGTAAAAGAAAAATCCAACAGTCACGACCATGATATGTCCAAATATAAAATTTAAATACCTAATAATTGATTTGAGTTAAAAAATTTATTATCAAATCCAACAGTCCATGGATCAAAATATAAATCGTAATTTTATTATTGAAATATATTATTGAAACTAAATAATTTTGAAACTAAATAAAATAAAATTATTAGACCTATAACCTCCAATCGTAAAGATATGTCGTAAATCGAATTTAATAAATAAATTTAATAACATAAAATTGATATAAATTGAAAAATTTATTAAACGTAGAAAAATTCTGCGGAAAATGTGCCACGGAAATTTCATGTGGAAATTTCTCCTAGAAATTCCATATGGAAATTCTACGAAATTCTGTAACGAATTTCTAGTTTCAATTTCGATATGGAAATTTTTGTAGAATTTCCACATGGAATTTCCGTAGAATTTTTCCACGTGGGAATAAATCAAACAGAAACTACTAAGCTGTCAAAATGGAATTTCCGTAGATCGCTTTCCATAGAATTTTTCCACGTGGGAATAAATCAAACAGAAACTACTAAGCTGTCAAAATTTTATAACTTCTATTTTTTGTACTAAAGTGAAAAAACATTCGGTCCTCAATCTTGAATAAGGTACCTATATTCGTTTCTGTAGTAGAAAATATTATTCTTAATTTTTGGAGTACGTCATCAGAGTGTGAAAAATTGGAGAAATTTCTGAGAAAGTTTATTTTTTGAATAATTTTAACGTTAATAAAAATCAACAAAACGAGCTGGTCCTAAGGATTAGATTTCGCAGATGAAAAATTCTTAAAAAATACAAAAACTCTTATTTTATAAAATTAAAATATTCATTCTGTCTATGAATCAAATAAATATAATGAGGAAAAGAAAACAGACCCATTTCCCTCTAAACAGTCGCAAACTAAAAATAAATCAATTGACCTACTCTTTTTTAAAATAAAAATTCTAAATGAATTCCATCCTAAGATAATAAATTTGAATAACAATTAGGGCAACCAGCCTGTCCAAAGGATTAGATTCGCGGATGAAGAAATCGGTCGTTACTCGACTTTCAAGGAAACAGGTATGAACTCAACGTAGAATCCACGACATAGTAAATAACCGCAATGGCAATCAGCTGAACAGTGACTACTAACAAAACTCAAGTGCCATGATCGCGAATCCGATTAAACGTGTAGCTTCTCGAGAAGATTCATTTCGCTTAGCTTCGAGAGAAAAGGAATCAAAATCTGAAACAAGATTCTCTAAAACCACAGTTTTGTTTGCAGGTGCCAGTCACGGCGAAATTAGATTGTTAGACAATGATCGATAGATACAAAGATTCTTTAAATCCTCTCACATAGCACAAGTCGAATTACTCAAGCGAACAACTTTACCTCAAGACTCGATTCGGTTAATCGATCTCGAAACTTTTTCATCTACAAACAATTACTCCTGATCAAATCTTCAAAAATTTAATTTGAATTCAATAAGAAACGAACGATTCGTTAGAAATTGAATTTTCTCTAAATTAATGAATTTATATTATCGCAAACTATATCACTAGACCATTTCACCACTCGTTCAATTTGCACACAATTATAAAATATTAATTTAAAACCAACATTATTGCTATCTCACAACAGGAAGTTTTTAAATGATCCTTAATTATTTTACACTAATAATTTAATCAATGATGTCACCGGGAAATCCTTTCTTATAATACAACTCAATTATGAACTTTGGTTCCATCACCGGTTTCGGTAATCAAAAAAAAAAAAAGGTTAGAAAGTTAAACATACATCAAACTTAAATATACAATATTTATATACATATGCAGTCACAAATACCAATTTTGCAAAAAGTAAAATTGTTTTTTTAGCACCCGTACAATTTTCATACCAAATACTGAATATTCTGAATAACAGTTACCGAAGAAAAGAAAGTGGATAGACTTGGTTTCAATGCGAATCATGAAAACAAGATAATATCTAAATTCTCGACAAGCAGGAAGAAAAGCTATTATTTAATCGCTTCGTTGATTATTCAATAAAGTGTCTTTCTCACGATCAATGACATTTTCAAACAAACCTCTTATACCATTTTATATTCCCAGGTTTTTAGAAATTATTTCTGCTCAGAATAAATTTCGATTAAAAGTATGTAATTACGTTTTAATTTGGAGATATTGCTTTTAAGTTATATAATTGAAATCAAGATTTCCAGACTTCTTTTTAAATGAGTACAGCTTCAGTTTTTTCACACCTATCTATTTTCTCAGATTCAAATAAATAGATTTTAAATTAATTATTAAATTTACCAATTCAAATTTAGCACGATTTCAGCAAGAGTGAATTTCCTGATTTCAGGCAGTCAGGAAAACTTCTTATTGCACTAACCAAAGGTCAAAACTGAAAAAAGAATGCACTTCATTAAGGAAGATAATGAAAACAATTGGTTGTAAAACGACTTATTTAATACTATTGACTACTAATGGATGATGGTTAGTCATTTTTCGAAGTCGTAAATAAATTTAATCACCTTAAAGTCGTAAATAGCATGCGAGGAAAGAAACTTGAAAAATATAAACACACGTCTCTTTCACTTTTGACAACGTTGTAATGATTTGCTTGAATCTCGGAACGGTTTTGACACTTTGCGAGTGAAGGCTAGTCTCGCCCAGGTACCGAAAAAAGAAATGCTTGGTCAAGAAATTTCAGTAAGTGGGTCAATCGAACGAGTATACTGCGGATTGCCAATTACGTCTGCGAATATCTTGGTTTTCCCTCATTCATAATTTATGGTTACACAAAATTTTACTTTCAAATGATACAAAAGTTTTAACTACCCAGGTGTAACCATCAATTATATTGGATATAAAAAAGTACTTTATAATTCAGACTGTCTGCTGATTTAAAAAAAATTATTCGTTTTCAAATTTAAATTATTTTTCGTATAGTTTTCTATAATTAGTTATAATTTAATACTAATCCTCATCATCAATCTAAAATTTTCCATTTATCCTAATTTGATCTTTTAATAACTTGGAGAATTAGTAAATACATCTAACTTTGATCTGTAATTGTTAATCCAATAGATTTACGATTTGTCTTTGTTTAGTAATTACGACTTGACTTCCATCAACTATCGTGATTGATTTTTTAATAAAGCTGCTTTGGTCAAGATGAGAAATTAAATACAAAATCATAACTAATGCGAAATTAAGAATTAGGAAATCGGATAGTAAAAACTAACTTGAAAAATTGAAATTGGAAATCAAAAAAATTGAAATTTAGAACCCAATGGAAATTCAGATTCTGAATAAAAATTTAGATTATTAAGGGAAAGATTTATGACATCCTGAAGCAATTTGAAAGCACGAAATAGGTAACGACTTGGTACTCACGGAACTAAACAATAAACGCATCCGAAAAAGGACCAGTGTTTAGAAGAAAAACGTCTCTCCTCTAACTGCACATAAAGTCAAATTTAATGTGATTCTACTCTAAAAGGATATACAGTGAAAGTTTTATATTTCTTCATTATATTCTATAATTATAATTTGCCATTTTTGCCAAAATATAAAAAAGGAACTAAGGGAGCGTTCAATAATTACGTAAGGGAACAAAAGAATTAATGTTCTATTTTCATCTCTCCCATATTTTCGCAATTTCTATTTTCATCTTTCTCACATTTACTCTTTTGTTTCTTACGTAATTAATGAATGCTCCCTAAGAATTCGAATTATAATCGAACGAAATAAAAAGCATCAATTTATGCAATTTATATAACTCTAGTCAAGATCGGTAAAAAAAATTATAATTGAAGAAGCAGCGACTCTAAAATTTAATTTCCTTTATAATACCATTTCTTTATATTAATAAAAACTAATTTTAAGTGAGTCTCGTTAAATTTTACGCCCAGGTTTATGTCTAACAACTACACTTTCAGACAGGAACCATCTTCTTCTTCTTCTTGTTTGAGACAGGAACCATCTTAATATTGATTCACACGTTTAAACAAAAGGCGCTCCATTGACACTAGTTTTGCAACTTGGATTGTAATCATTTAAATTAGCAGCTCAAGGTTCTTAAAATAAAATAAAAGGAATTTTAATATTTTTCAACTAAAGTGAATATTAACAAATTTGGGAGAAAATCTTGTTTTAATTTCTCGGATTAAAAGAAGCAGAAATTATTTTTTGTCAATGATATAATAATAATGTTCCATTAAATATTTTTTGCAGATCAAACTAAGAAACGCCTCTTTGAACCGACCTTTACTTAAACTAA
Source organism: Euceroptres primus (assembly GCA_037177015.1). Classification (NCBI taxonomy): domain Eukaryota; kingdom Metazoa; phylum Arthropoda; class Insecta; order Hymenoptera; family Figitidae; genus Euceroptres; species Euceroptres primus. The sequence goes on from JBAGKK010513651.1 coordinate 5,176, forward strand.
ACAAATGTTTTATTCCTTATTTACCAAAGAAACCAGTTTTTATTTGAATCTGTTATTGTTATTGTTATTGGTTGATTCAAATGAATCTTTTCAAACAAACAGATTTACTTTAATATTTTATTTTCCTTCAATTAAAAAAAAATATATCAATGAATAATTTGCACCTGCACCTTTAATTAGAAATAACTATAATCAAAGTCACAATATACAAATATTCTATACTATGCAATTAGTGTACTTGGTTCGCATGTGCAATTACAGCATAAAGACTATAGCTACAAGTGCATTCGCACTCTCGATTTCACCGACGAATCAGCTACGTTCTCAACTTCAACTTACAGAAGCTAACATCCATATTGCGTGCGAAAGTTAATTGTCCTATCCAACAAAGCGGCTAAAGATCTTTTAATGTTCGAGAACATAAGTTTCTTTTCTCCTTATTCATTCGGACGAAATTTTCTTATCACATACTGTTTCGATAATTAAATTCTCTTTAAGATTTTATTAAATTCTCTTTTTTTATTTCAATATTCAATCAATTAAAATTTATCGACACTCATCAAGATTTTACCACTTGGAGTTATGGTCCTTAAATTATCACTAAAAACTAATTTATTGCTGTAGTAATTTTCCTCTCATTGCATAAAAGTATAAGCATTAATGTATAAGAATAAAAGGCACCAGAACTTAAATCGACTTAATTTCATTCATTACACCCTTCGCGAAAAATAATTTTTATCACTTCCTTGTTTAAAAATCTTATCAATTTCTAAAAATTTCACATAATTCTTTGTCTCGCTACTTGCGAGGCGGAAAACGTGACGAATTTGACCAGACGCATATTTAAAATGATAATGAACTACAAACAAGTCCAAGATAAATTTCCACGTGACAAAAAGAACCACATTAAAAACGAACTTCCAATTTTTTCAATAAATATCTTCTCTTTCAAACTAAGAAGCCTACAACTTACACTAATCCTGGTCAAGAGTCCAAGTTTTTCTTTTTCAAAACAAGTGTCAACTGAAAGACAAATGTGAAAATCAAAGATCATGTAGACAAAAAATATTAGTACCATCACAGGTGTTATGTGATTGTCATAGAGATGATATTATACACTTATTCTCACCACACTACTCAGCATGCAAGATGCAAAGCACTCTTTTTGCTACTCCTCAGTAATTTATGGTTTGGTGCACCAATGATAGCATCAAAGTATCTCTAAAAGGTGCAATCAGTCCATTATGGCTTATTTCCTAAGAGTTTAAGTGAGCCTGACATTTTGAGTAAAATTGCACATTCGACCATTAGTGGTTATAATAGCTAGTAGTAGTTACAATGAAGGAATATTTGATGAACCTGAACAATTTAATGGAGTGTGGAGAAAGCACAAGCCAAAGGCGGAAGTTCCACCGAAGAAAAAATTTTAAAAGAAGTTTGGACAATCTTAATACCTCAAAAATGCGACAATAGAGGAAGAAAATTAGAAAGCAACTAACTTACATCCCTTTCCTTCCTTTCTTTCCGATTTTTTTATTTTTATAACAAACCAAATCATTTGCAAACAAATTTAAACAATTAAAAAATAACAAGTTCAACATTAAATTATAACAAGTTATCTTGTTGATTTTTATAACAAATTTTATAACAAGTTATTTTTAAAATGATTTGCAAGATTTAAAGATACTTCGAATTTTATGGATTAACAAGTTTGATTTGAATTCTTTGAAGTTAGAGAGTAGGCAAAAAAAGATTGGCAACCAAGATTAGTTGCTTCAAATAGTTTTTATAAATAACAAATTTTGAAAGCATCAATTTGGAACCTTTAAACCTAAAGAGATGAAAAATAAAGAGTTTGAGAGTTAGTTGCTTCTAATACTATGAATTTAAGAATTTCAAATTTTCTATGCGGTTTGTTACATTCTAATTTCTTTCCTCTATTTCTGTGCTTTTTGCAGTGATAACACTGTCTGAACTTAGTCGTATTCTTTTTTAAATTAAACGAAAATTTGTTATCAAGTCGCAAAAAATTACAGCTAACAATTAAAAGATATATCCAATACTTCTAATGCTTATTGCAAATTAGTGACGATCGCAAGATAAATAAATAATTCTAGTCGCATCTCCATATCGTACGTTACAAGTTTAATAAATAAAGTAGTTCCTTGATTTAAATGAGGTTTCATGATTCACAAACATCCATGCCCTGATCAGTACTTAATTGCTTCGTTAAAAGTCGTTTGTATTCATTCTCTTAGGACTTAAAAACCACGGCCAAAGATATATCAAAACAATAATAAGAAGAAAATTCTAGATTCTAAACACTTTACTCTGAACCATTAAGTTTTCTCTTTCCATGGGATTTTTTAAAGATTTATTTTGTCACTGAATTCTTGAAATAAGATGAGATAACTGACCCAAGAGGGCTTCAGAAAGTTTAAAGAGAACCCAAGTTTCATAATATCGTGAAAGAACCACCAAAAATAAATATTGAAAGAGAAGGAAGGTGCTGATTGCAAATTGCTTTGAAGATCAAAGATACGAGTAGTTGAGAAAACAGAGAAAGTGGGTGGAAAGGAGAAATGAAAGAAAGGGAAATGTTTGAAGAAGGAAAAGACCTTGATGGAAGGTGAGCCACTGTCAGTATGAAATTCGATTCGACCATGGCCCAGAAAAGCAGATTCACAAGCTGATATTTCCACATGCGTCCTCGTGGTTGAGGAATGTCGTATGCCTTACGCAACCTCTGTCCAGTAGACGCCATGTTTCACTTTGATTTTCGAATACTAAGCAACATTACGTAGTACATAGAATCTGTCATTGATATTGACAAATATGACGCGAACTTTTGTCGTTTTGCCATTTATATAATCGCTCCGAATTCGCCATAAAAAAAGATATAAAAGCTTCATCAACACGGAGGAAAATGGAGTGTCAAACTGACACTCTGAAGGTCTGTCCTATAGTTGAACTTCAAATATATTCAATCTAACTATCTAGAGTGCCAAACCGATTATCGACATATTCAATTTGAATATTCAGATATTCAAATTGACTATTTTAGAGGGTTATCCCATTGTTAAACCTACAGAGTGTCAGTTTGACATTCCATTTTTCTCCGTGAAGTCTCAAAACTATCATGGAATTCATGTAAAGTAGAAGAGCTGATATAAAACAGTAAAAGGAGCTTCCAGTCAATTTTAAAAAATTGACATCTGAAGATAGAATAATTTTGTCCCATTTGAAATTTTCCAAAATAGAAACCAGAACTAGAGAAAGGAGCATCCAGTCAATTTTATTAAATTGATAGCTGAAGATAGAATAATTTTGTCCCATTTGAAATTTTCCAAAATAGAGATCGGAACTAGAAACTTTTTTTAAATGACAGAATTGTAAGATTTCAAGATGTAAAGGATTGTAAGTTTCTTTCAAGTTTATGGATTGAAGACTGTCTGATAAATTGAAAAATTTGAAAACATCAATTTATAAAATTTGAAACAACTTGAGAAATTCAGAATTTAAAATCCTTCAAAGTTGTGGACAGAATGAGAAATGTTCAAAGTTAAAGGATTTATAATAACAAATAATGAAATTGAGATATTTCAGTTTTGCAGATTCAAAAATTTGGAACCTTTAAACTGAAAGGGATGAAAAGTAAAAAGAAATAGATTCTTTCAATTTTATGGGTATAAAAGTTTTAAATCTTTAAATTTCAGGAGTTTAAAGATTTTGATTAGTGATTCCTATTTTATAAATTCGACAAGGTTTTATTTTCGAATTTAAGACAACTTAAGAGGATTAAAATTTAAAATCTTAATTCTCCTCTCAGTTTCTAAATCCCTCATATTGAATTTAATTTCAATAACGAAACAGAAGATAATTTAACCTTTTAGAAAATAATACATTTGATATTATATATTGTCTGAAATCCTTAAATTCTGGAATATCTTTGAACGCCTACAATTTTAATACTTTTTAGTGACCAGAAATGTTCAGTCTTGAAACAAACAGTAGTTCTAGTCAATGAATAGCAAAACAGTTCAGTTACGTGTCCCACGTTTAGAAAATGAAAACATTTTTCAATCCTTTCCGCTAAGACGTTTAGAACTTTGTATCCGTCATTTTGAAGTGTTAGACATTCTCTTTAACACCATTTTTACAACTTTTTTCCAACTTTGGTGGTCTTTCCGAGATTCGTCATTCTCAGCGGAAAAGTAATGAATCAATTTAAATACAGTTTAACGTGCACGTTACACTTAGGTATGTGTCATACTTTGTATACTTTCATGCAACATGCATGCAGATTCAAATCAACTATTTTATGAGGATGACGATAACAGAAAAATTTATAAGGACCACTAACGTCATCATAAATAAAAGGAGACTCTTTAGAAAATCGAAATTAAAAAAACTTATTCTCTGGTTGAAAATTCAAGAGTTCTTTAAGTTCCGAGAATTTACAAAATTATTGCAGAGTGACAACAAATAACCCGGACACACATTTTCTTATATAATTTTATCTTATCAAAGAAATTTTAAAAAATAACATTTAATTCTAGTCATATGTACTTTAAGTTACAACATATGTAAATATTGTGACAGTCGCTTTCTTTTGCTTTGATGCACAGCTTCAAATGATTCGAAAAATTTTAAGGTTTTTGCCACGTCTCTCCAATAGACATTTTTCCCATTACTTAAAACCCAGATTGCTTTAATAATTTTGCCTTTTTATGAGATCTATCGAAAGACTACGTCTCTACGAAGGTCCAAATACTTCGTACTATTCAAGTATTGAGAATATGGTAGTTTTTCATGAGAAGTGAAAAAGTCGAGGAAAATCCATCGCACCTTTTTTTGAGATTGTTTGTGTACTGAGTCAATACCAAATCTTGTTGAACTGTCTAGCATTGATTTCTGAAGTACTGTTGCAGTCAAAGAATGTAAAAACTTCGAAGCTCAGCATCAGCTAAACAGCAAAGTGACTCATAACATGAAGAAATTTAAAAAATGATGTGATGAGAAGTTTTTCGACTTTATCATTGTTCACGAAAGGCGACTATAATCTCCGTACTTGAACCTCGCTGATTATAACAACTGAACCATCTTAGAGATCTTATTTTTCAGTAAACCTCTCAAAAATGCGAAACCATTGAAGTAGTCCGCCTTGAAAGTAATGGAAAAAATGTCTATTGGAGAGATTTGGCAAAAAGCTTAAAATTTTTCCAATCGTTTGAAGCTCTGCATCAAAGCAAAAGAAAGCGACTGTCAAAATATTTACGTATGTTGTAACTTTAAGTACATATAATCAGAATTAAATGTTATTTTCGTTAATTAATTAATTTATTTATTATTAAGAACAGTACACGGACAGAGCCCTTTAGTACAAATTTGTTTAATAAGATAAAATTATATAAGAAAATGTGTGTCCGGGTTATTTGTTGTCACCCTGTAATGTTTTTTTTTTCTAGAAAAAACTGAACTAAATTAAACAAAATTAGCTTTGCTAATTGAAAAAAATGAGAACATTATTATAAAAATTCTCGAGGGTCGCTCGCAGTTGTTTACGATAGATGAATTTCGATTCGTGCTAATATTTTCTCCAAGACATTCATCACAATTCGCTCGACATCAGACTGAGTGAACAGAGGCTGAACTTCACTCTGAAAAATATATTAAATATATTAGTTTACAAATTTATAACATTCATTTTTATTTTTTAATTAAACGTTAGAAAATGACTGTTTTAATAATAGATATTTTTCAAGTGAAATTAATAAACTACTGTTTTCTTCGAAGTACTAACTTTATTCCCATCTCCTGTTCTTTTTTTGTGAGATCCATGTTAAGTGCAATTATCCATTCATGACTATTTCCTTATGTTGCTTTCTCACCATAAAAAGATCTACTCATCTTTTACTGTTACGTAAAAACAATATATCTGGATTTTACTGAGAATTTATTGTAAACTGGGTTACAAGAGAAACTTTAAATTATATTCTAAATTCAAAACGACAAGTAAAAAGTTCCAAGTTATATTAACAAAGCACAAATTAATCAAGTAGAATGTTTTTTGAGTCTTTAAAAGTTTTGAAAAGTACCTGGTTATTATACGCATTGTAACCGTACGGTTGTGGATAGAACTGACGATAATTTTTTCCCTGATCAAATCTTCTAGGCCGATAATCTAAACAATGTGTTTAAAGAAATGCATAAAATAAAAAATGAATAATATAATAAATGAGGATATTACCATTGCAACGTCTTCTCTGATGTAAGGGTCCCACCCACTCTTCCTCTCCGGATTGAGTTCTGAACAGCAAAAATAACATTTGTTATCAAGCAACCTCACCAAAAAGAATTGGATAAGGGTTTTAAAACATAAAAATTCTTTTCTTCATTTATGTACATTTTACATTTTTTAAAAATATTTTACATTTACGTTCAAATTTCTTAAAAATATATACAATCGTAGAAGAATTAACTCTAAGAAGTTGTACAACGAAGGTTTTGTTACTGAGAAGCAATAAGCGAATAATAATAACAATACGTCGAGCATTAAACTGAAAATAATCTTTCTTAAGGCTACAAGAACTGGATTGCCCTTGGAAGGCAGATGATTATTGGCCTGATGTACCAAAACCATGTATTCAACTCTTCGTCAAGGTCGAATGGATCTTCTCAGTAAAAAGAAGCATCTCCTTTTCTTCAATTCAAACGCTGGAACATTGCGATTGTGGAGAAAATAAAATTCCAGCTTATTTTCCCTAATTCCATGTTTTAAATTCTTTAAAAATTCAGATTCATTTTCAGATTCTTTAGTATTTCAGATACTTAATATTTTAGAGTCTTTATTAGCCTTTTAACGTCGAGAACTTTTATCGTAACTACGAACATTGCCAGTCCATATAATTTCGTGACAAATCTCACATGCAAGGTTCTATTAAAATTTTTCATTCTTATCCAAACATATCCGGATATTGCTCAATGAAAAATCTTTCATCTGGAATTCAACATACCAGTTCAATTAAGATCTAATAATCATCTTAGTCATCCACTGTAATGTATTATAACAGTGAATCATTCTTTACGAAATTTCATCAGTCATACTTTTCCTCATCTTTTTCTGACAGTGATATGCTAATAAGAACGATGATCTTATGAATGACTTTATCCATCAGGCACCAAATCATCCAAGATTCAAAAGCTGTCCATAATATATTCTGAAGATTCTTCTTGTACACTCATTTTGCATGGTAGATATTCTTATGTGAGTTTTCTCGTACCAATGTACACTTGAAGGGGCATTCAACTACCTCCACTCCTTAATTTCAATTTCCGCAATTGTGAAAAAGCATATGATCGTTGGTCCATGGACGGACTTCTCTAGCATTCTAGGTTCATGCGAGATATCTTGTCTTTACTCGTCACTTCTCTGTCTTTTCAGACAGGCCTGTATGTGACCATACAAGTTGCCCAATGAAAACGTTGAGCGTCAGCGAAAAGAAAGCCGTAATCTTACGTAATATTGCTGTCCTGCTGACTCTTTCCGAACAGTGCAATTGAAACTAGAATTATGACTCGGTATATGGAAATTTAAAATATTGGACACTTCATTCAGTCGTACTTTGAATTTTTTTTCAAGTCTCAATACATCGTCGTTCAATATATTTATTAAATATTGTTCATTCAAGATTTCTTCCTTAAACATCTCTTCATTCATGTTGATGAATCTTAAAGAGTTGAGAAATCCCTCTTTCACAGATAAATTCTTAGCCAATCCTTCTTTCAGATATTGAGAATTTACATTTCTTTCCAGAATGTTGTAAAAAGGTCTGGAGATATTTTTCCTGAAGGACACAAGATTGAATCATCAATTTCTTCCATAGAGGGCAAAGGAGATGCTTGTCTTCTCATCCCTCGATGATAATAAATTCTGATGAATCTGCAAACTCGCAAACTAAAATCACAGGATTAGATCACACAAACCGCATCAGATAGATGGATAAATACGTCATGATGGAAAACGTCACGTGATTCATGAGTACGAACTCACATCACTTTCACGTTCACGTAATTGCGCGGATCTCAGAGGAGAATGTGGATACGTCAAACACGTAAAAGTTCCACTTGTTCGGTGGACAGGTAGCGGAAAACAAAAGACGCTGTCTTTCATTATTTTTAGTACAAGAGAATTTATACTTAGAAATAACTGGAAAGGAACCGAAATAAGGAATTCATAAAAGGAATTGCAATAAGGAATAGGAATAAAAAATACAAATAAGGAACAGAAATAAGCACTACAAATAAAGATAAAATTAGAAATAATTCAAAGAAGCATTTCTTCAAAATATACTGTTTGTTTCAAGTCTGATCAAGATTCCAGGCGTTTTCTAAAACACAAATTCTTTTTTAAAATTAGAAATAGTTTCTAGCAGAATTTTCTACTGATACTCCAAAATAAGAAACTGAATTTCTAGCTAGCTCTTTAATTAAGATTAAATTGGCTGACTTTGGTTAATTAAGATGAGGTTGTTTTATTCTTCTTCTTCTTTTTTGTGGGTTCTTGCTTAGCAAAATTCCAGATTTCTATCCGGGGGCTCCGGATAT
>JBAGKK010513662.1:0-13782 GCA_037177015.1 Euceroptres primus
AACATTCATCAACGAAACACAGGGCATCTGATTGATATGAAACACCAAAAACAGATACTTCAAGGTGTCTGAAAGTCGAAAATATATTCAATTGATTTAAGTTCAAACCTTGACTTTTGGCCACAAAATTACGATCCTGGCCCACTGTGCATTTCTGTGTTACAACAAATATAAAGAAGCTCGATGAAAATTTTTCCTGTTTTTGTTTAATAACCAAAAACCCCGGAAAAATTCGCTTACGCGTAAGTACATTTCTTAATCAGTGTGCCATTTTCTATCAATTCCACTTGGTTTGCTATTTTGCAAAAGAACAACACGTAACTCAAACTTTTTTCCTTAATTCTATTGGACTATAATAGGACTCAATTTTTTGTAAATTTGAGCCCGATCGGAGGAATTCATTTTTTGGGGTGGGTACACTTGAGAAATAATTTCCCATGTACGAAATAATTATTGAAACAGTGCGAAAATGTAAGTTTTTAGTATAATGCATTATATTTAAAAATTAAATTTTACGATCTTTTCAATAATTAATGTTTTATATATGTATTTTTACAACCCTGTTACTAAATCTTTCGAAATATGATCGACGTGGATCGATAAATTAGTTGACCACCCTGTTGGGACTGTTGTGTTTAGTTGGGTTATGATTACCACGTAACCAAGCGTGCTGTCTGTGGACTTTGAGGTTACTTTAGGCAAAATTGGTTATGAATACACATTTTACATCTCTGCTGTAAAGAAGTATTGAAAATGTATAGAATTTAATGGATCATAGTATTATAATTAATTATAATTATAATTATCATAGAATTATCATGGATCATATGAAATCGAATCAAATTCTATAAATTTAGGGAAAATGTAATCAAAATCTATCGTAAATTTGAACTTCAATAAAATTCTATCAGCAGATTTGATAGAAATCCTATCAAATTCAATCAAAAATATTTCACGAATCAAATTTTATTAGCACAATTGAAAGAAATCCTATAAAATTCTATTAGAAAAATTTCACGAATCAAATTCTATCAGCATATTTGAAAGGAAACCTATCCAATTCAATCAAACAAATTTCACGAATCAAATTCTATTAGCACAATTGATAGAAATCCTAGCAAATTCTATTAGAAAAATTTAACGAATCGAATTCTATTAGCACATTTGATAGAAATCCTATCTAATTCAATCAAACAAATTTCACGAATCAAACTTTATCAGCTCATAGAAGGGAAAATGTATCATATCTTATCCGCACATGCTTTGTATCAAATCCTAAGGTTCTGTTTCGTAGAATTTTCTATCAAATTCTATCCGTTGGGAAGACTTGTGCTTTTCTATCATCCTTTCTGAAATGAAACTCTTTCAAATCTTATCCACTCATGACTTCTTTCAAATCCTGTGTTTATCATTCACTGAAATTTGTATCTAATTCTATTCTCCGGCAAGACTTGAACTTTTCTAACATTCTTAATGAAATAAAACTCTATCAAATCTTATCCACTCATGAATTCTATCAAATCCTATGTTTATCATTCACTGAAATTTCTATCAAATTCTATCCTCTGAGAACACTCGTACTTTTCTATCATCCTTACTGAAATAAAACTTTATCAAATCTTATCCTCTTATGATTTCTATCAAATCCTATGTTTATCATTCACTGAAATTTCTATCAAATTCCATCTGCTGGGAAGACTTGTACTTTTCTATGATCCTTTTTGAAATAAAACTGTATTAAATCTTATCCACTCATATTCTATAAAATCCTATGACTTGGCGGAAAATAATATTTAACCAAATTCTATATCTTTTGGGATTTTACATTACAAGTGCAACGTAAAATTACAATCACAGTTATGTAAAATGAAATTATAAAACTTGTGTGGAAATCGGAGGGATGTGTCAGTAAACAATAAACAAGTTTTTAAAATATAATTTGTTTAAATAAAAACTATATGATTGGAAAAATGTAAACTATCTCTGTGGATATAATTTGATTAAAGATACTGTCAATAAGAAACATCGGTTTCCATACAACTGATGTACAGATGGGATTTGATTGAGAATTCTGGAAATCAGAGATACTGATATTGAATTTTGATAGAAAATTCTGGGAATCAAAAACATTTCATTTGATACAAGTCTTGTGCGTATAAGATTTGATGGACTTTTAGTTAATAAATATTCAAAGAAAATTATAACTTAAATCCTTGGATAGAATTGGATAGAATATTCTGAGCAAAAGAAACGTAGAATTTGATTCAAGTTTTGATTATAAATGACGAAAGTATGAGTTGTGTTTAAAGTATGGAATTTTATAAGAAATTTTACGATTATTATTATCCCAAACGTTTTTAAAATTGCGGTTATAGAATTTGGTTAGATATTATTTTCATACAATTCAAAGGATTTGATAGAAGTCATGAGTGGATAAGATATGATAAAGTTTTATTTCAGAAAGGATGATAGAAAAATACAAGTTTTCCCAGCGGATAGAATTTGATAGAAATTTCAGTGAATGAAAATCATAGGATTTATTAGAAGTCATAACTGGACAAGATTTGATAAAGTTTTATGTCAACGGATAGAATTTGATTGAAATTTCAGTGAATGACGAACATAGGTTTTGATAGAAGTCATGAGTGGATAAGATATTGATAGAGTTTTATTTCAGAAAGGATGGTAGAAAAGTACAAGTCTTCTCAGCGGATAGAATTTGATAGAAATTTCGGTGAATGATAAACATAGGATTTGATAGAAGTCATCGGTGGATAAGATTTAATAGCAAATGTAAAAATTGCTGAGCAGATAGAAGATACAAGTTGTCTGTGGATAAGGTATAATAGTATTGTAATGAATAAATAATTATGTTTTTTAATGAAATGCAATGCCAAAATTGACCTTGGCCCAGTCAAATAAAGCTACGAATGTTGCACTTTGTTAGAATTTTTCTGTCTCGTTTTATTAAACAAAATACAATTTCCCGAAAGTTGGATAAATTCTATTAGTTAGTATATAAGGCAGCTTCAAATCTTCTCTCCCAAGTGTAGTGCGTGCGATATACTTCGACTATTTGTACAGTGATGCATTGTTTGTGTATGTATTAGTGTTAGGTTTATGTATATTGTGCAGTGTAGTTATAGTCTTCGTTGTATTCCCTAAGTTATATTATAAACAATTTACATTCAAAGATTATATTATCTCTGCAACAGTATGCAAAAAATGGCTTACATATGTTTATAGATATTACTTTAAATTGCCATTCTTGATAGAATAGGAATAGGTTTCCATCAACAGTCTAAGAAAGTGGATAGAAATTTGGGATACCATATATGATAAGTTTGGATTGAATTTTTATCAGAAGTTATAAGAATGTATAGCAATTACTGGGACAGACAGTGTCCCATTTCGGTTTGATAGAAATCAATAGCTATTTCTATCCAAAAGTTTGATTAAAATTGATTGCCTTGTCAGTAGGTCACCGTGAGTCACTTCGGATAGAAATGATTATTCATTATGATAGAATTTCTATCAAATTCTACATTTTTTATCAAGCAGGTTTGATAGAAATGTAAAGAAAATCCTATCCACTTCTGGGACAGAAAACGGATTATAACTTTTCCAGCAGGGATGTGCATTGATTAAAATTGTTGCTACACTGCTCCTCCGATTTAAGTCGGGTTTCGGGGATGGCCTGCAATAGTCTTGGACTTAAAACGGTAGTCTCTAAACGTAAACATGTTAGGACCGTATGAACTATTTCTGTTTCATTTTTGTCACAAGTGAAAAATATTTTTTAAATATAAGTTTAATTTAACGTTTACTTTAATTTCAAGTTTTATTTATTTATTATTTATTAATTATTATATATAACGCATAACCAAAACACTGAAAACAAACTGAAGCGAACTGACCAAATTATCCGCTTAGGATACTGATCACTTTCTTGCTACGCTACTTGCGATACTCCGCTGAGCTCCGAGCTCAGCTCTCTCATCCCCTTGTATCCCTCATCATCGGCAAAAATTCCTGGAAGGACTTATATTACGGGAACATATATCGCGAGAGCAATGTATTTAAAAAATAAAACATAATAAGCAATCTTACAATTCCGTTTTCGTAGTTTTCTACCGTCTTCTTGTCCATTTTGGTATATAGGTGATATACGATTAGTGACACCATAACCTAAAAATTGTTGTAAGAAGGAATTAAAATTGATGAGACATATAAATGTTCGAGTAATTTACATGAAAAATCTTTTCATCCCTTCAAATGCTACTTCTAAATAAGTTTTATCTTTATTCTATTGATTACTTTAAATAATGATCAAATTGATTTACTAGGAACAAAAGTGATTGCTTAGTTATAACATTTTCAAACTATTAAACATGTTTATTGACAATATTTTGTCACCAGTTTTTAGGTTAAAACTTAAGCTATCTATGATTACCTTTTTCATTACTTTTTACTGTATTTATGAATTTTGGAAACATTTTAAACTTTAATCGTCTCTACTGAAAAGTTTGCTAAAAGTGACTTGGCGCGGTACACGGACAGAAACAAACTTGAAGCTGTATACGGGCAGAACACGAATCGAAGCTCTCTGCAGTGGAACCGTCCATATTACTTCGTTCGTACTTCGCTTGAGATTATTTCGAAAACAACGAATGCTACGTAAAAATGTCCCCTTACAAACTCATAGCATTTTCAGAAATCTACAAATTTGATTCCTTGCCTTTTTTTCCGTTAATCTCCCTTTAAAGAAAATTTTCATGTTTGTAACACCTTGCTGTCCCAAAATGCCCCTCGGAGGGTGAAAAACTGATGAAACAGGGAATATTTTCCGGTACTTTTGAAAACAATCGTAGGGAGGAGGGATTCCAATAAAAAAATGTTTTTCCAATTTTCTTCATGAAAACTTATTTTTAAAAAACGATACGGTATTCCTTGTTGAAACTGGTGAAATTATCTACAAAAAACTCTAAAAAGTTGAAAATCCATCCATGTGTTCAGGAGATATTGAATTTTGAAAATAATGCTGCATTAAAATTTGGCCCCTGATAGTGTGACAACCACGCATTACACGAACCTAAAACCCTCCCATAAATTTCAGGTTGGTATATACTACAGCATATGTGATTGTTGAGAAAATCGAACATTTTTTTTAGGGTGACTTTTTTCCAGATAGTGGCCCATATGTTGTAATGAATCTGAATATTTTATAAAATACGGTACCTACTCTTCAAAAATCAAAAATTTTTTTGTCATTTTGTTTATTAAATAAAAAAAGTCCTTTTTTTATTTACCTTTTTCAAAAATCGGTTGCCAACAATGTATGCAGAATTTTATTAACTTTTATTTTAAAAAAGTTCAATTCGGATGAAAATTGTGGTCTGAAACAATTTGTCCAGACACTTTTTTGCAATATTGAGCCGCGCCGTGTCGTACGTTTAAATTGTTTTCTCGAAAACCATTGGCAAACCCACTCCAATACTTTCAGGGCCTATAGAGCCCTGAAATTCATAAATTCATAAAATTTTCAAAAATTATTTTTTTTTGGTTTTTTAACATTTTTAAATGTATCTTAGAACAAGTATCCTGAATTTGAGCTAAATCCCATTCCGACATGAAAACTTCTGTGATTGAATGACATGGACTCCGCCACCTTTAAAGGTGAAAAAATGCGACTAATCGACTTCTCTTCAGTTTTCCTCACCCTTTCATTTTTTTCATTAGTCTTTTAATTTGTAAAACTCCTAAATTAAAAAAATTTAATTTAATTTTTTTCTTGATAATTGAAAAATTATGAATAACTTAAAAAATATTCAACATTTTCTACTATTCTTGGTCATATTAAAGATAAAATAATATAGTTTCCCATCGTTTTCCATACAACTCTAAAACATTTTTCTCAAAAAAAAAAAACTAGCTGTGAATTCGATTTCGGTTGGTTTCCCGGAGACTATATTTTTTGGTGCTCATATCATGAGCAATTTGCTTCCTCGTTATGATGAAATAGCAAATAGATAACTTGCTTCCTCGTAGAGGAAGCATTAATTATTTTAATAATATTTTAAACCTTAATTCAATAAAATGTAATATTATCGGTCAATAGATTCGCTTCGAGTCAAGAAATTTTTTATTTTGATGGTAGAATATTGAAAAAAATAAATTTGTTAAAATTATTTTAATAGAATAGTAAATTTCCATTTTTTTCAATCTAATAAACACACTCTGCTTATAAATAATAAAAATTTTCTTAATTTTTAATAAAATGTATTAATATTATAGGTTAATCGATTCCTTTTAATTCAAGGAATCTAAAAGTTCGACCATCCTGGAATGTGACTGAACAAAACTTAAAACTAGTTATTTTACACCAATCGAAGAACATAGCCGTTAACACATTTATTTTGTATAACGGGAGGGTGGCTGTCTCACACGCGCACTTCTCATAGACACCACCCTTGGAACATTACACTTCACATTCTGCTCTTGCTCGGGGACAACAGCTTCTTCCTTTTCTTCTTCAGGGTTGGTATCTGGAGAATTTGATTCTTCACTCTCGTTCTCGTCATCGGATTGGTGTCTCACGGTTCTCCAAGGTTTTAATTGTGAAGTGTGGGCAGTACTTGCATATGTACGCTTTGAATCGTTATATTTCAGTTTGACTACCTTGTATGTGTCGTTACCAATAGACTGAGTAACAACTAGAGGTTCATGGAACATTCGTTGCAGTTTCTTTGCAACGCTTATTGAATCTGGTACCTTCTCCAAAAACACAACATCACCGATCTGATATCCTTCGTCTTTGAACTGCTTCTGATCAACCCGGGCCTTCATTTTCTCTTGTGCTTCTTCATTTCGTTTTCGTGCTTCTTCTTGCATTTCTGCGGCTAACATAATCGGTTCTTTCTGTGTCTCCACTTTCAAGTATCACAGACATCCTTCATCGAATCGGGGTTGATAACCGTGCAGCATCTCAAAAGGGTTCCTGCCGGTCGTCTTATTTCTCGCCAGGTTTAAGTGTCGTTGGACTTCTGAGATTCTTTCGTCCCATCCATTTCCGTCACCATCGTTTAACGTCGATTGGATCATTGGGATCAACACACGATTCACTCACTCTACTATTCCATTAGCTTGCGGATGTCTGGGTGAGGTTAACGTGTGTCTTATTCTCAACTTGTCGCAGAAATTCTCGAAAGATCCCGTCGTGAATGCCGTATCACGATCGGTAATCAGGCGCTTTGGAATTTCCCACGGCTTGAAGATGTTTTTCAGACCTTTCGCTGCTCCCACTGCTGCCGTGAATTTGCATGGTGTACATTTGCAGAAATGTGTACCGCGTCAGATTATCTGTGACTACCAACAAATGCGATCTGCCTCTTCGGCTTTCTTCAAATGGTCCTAAGTGATCTGCATGCACCACTTCAAAGGGCCTTGTTCCAGGTGATATTGGGTGAAGCTCTCCTGGCTTCTTTCCAGCTAGACGCTTAATCAACGTGCAGTCAGGGCATATTGAGACATGTCTCCTTACATACCTCTTCATCCTTGGAAACCAAAAGTATCGCAGAATCTCTGCCACTGTACGGTCTACGGCAAAATGATCACGTAAATCATGGTATCGTACCACAATCGATTTTCTCATTGATTTGGGTATAACCATCCGCCAGTGTCCTTGACCACCAGTTCCCTGAACTTGATATATCAATTGTTGTACCAAACGGAATCCATCAGCCTTGTTTTTTTCGTCCACACTACGATTACGTCCACATACTACGGATTAGCGATTTCATTCCTTGGGTCCACGTCTGCAGCCTCCGTTGGAAGTTTGTCGCTCAATTTCTGAGGCGCCCTCCATAACCATGTACGACTTCCCTCCGACGATCTTCTGACACCCTCCTGATGCAGCCAACTTCTACCGATTAAGATATCTCGTGGAATCTCATTATCAAGCACTACCAATGTCCTTACAGGATTTCCTATAACTTCATCGATCTCTAAAGCAAGGTCTACCGCTTAAAGCTTGTGCTGTACCTCCAATCCCTGTCATCTATCCACCTTCAGGGGCGTTGTTGACTGAAATAATAGGAAAGTTACAAAAGTTAACCATTGAAGACCGAATCAAACAATCCGAACTTCCTTCATCCAAGAAACCTATCATCGCATATTCGTTACTGACTATGACTTTCTTGCTTTCGATTGATCAAGTAACCAATTCGACAGTATCAACCGCTACAGAAGACGAATTCTCAACTGTTGTTGGGCAATCTCTGCTTAGGTGCCCTTCCTTTTTGCATTTGTAGCAAACGGTTTTGCTACTTCGAGGAAATCCTTCCCTTAATGTCTTTCGTCGCCAAAATTGTAGCACTTAGCATGCCGTCTGGTTGGAATCGATGGTTTGAGTGTTTCTCGCTATTCTTCAATTTTTTGTTTTCGTTATGGTTGAATCGGTGTTTGTAGTCCTTTTAATCTATGGGTAATTAGTGGTAAAAATAAGTCCTCCAAATTTGATCACTTTATCTACAACTGTTTTCAAGTTATCGAGTTCACAAAAAAGTGTGACATCCATACACACATACATTCATATGGACAATTGTTGAGAACATTGTATTAGACATTTATCAACTGATGAACGTTTAATTAAATGAATTTAAAAATTTTCGAAAATGTAACAATTAAAAACTTCCTTTGTAAGGAAGCAAAAATGATCTTAAATCATATATTTTGTGTTACTTTTACTCCGAACGTTAGGTCTGTTTAAAAAATTTTGTTAATTTAAATAATTTATAAATCTGACATACACATTAGTTATATTTTTCTTTTGAATTTAGTCGAATTCAGTTTACTTCACTTCTTGCATTAAATTCATTTAGATTTAGTTGTATTCTATTGAATTCTTTAACTTGAATTGTTGAATTTTCTTTAATTCCGTTAAACTTTGTTTAATTGCGTTGAATTCAGGTAAATTCCGTTGAGATCACTTAATTTATTTTGAATTTTGCTAACTTCCATTGAAGTTTGTTAAACCTAATAGAGTTCTGTAAAATTTCGTTGAATTATATTAAAATCTGTTAATTGCTGTTGACTTCTGTTACATTCTATTGGATTAAACTTATTTCCGTTGAATTAAACTTTTTTTCGTTGCATTCTGTTAACTTTGGTTGGATGCTGTTGAATTCCGTTAATTTCCATTGAATTCTGATAAATATTTTGTGGACTTTCATATTAATTTTCGTTGAATTCTGTTAGAATATATTTATAATCCCGTAACACTCTGTCAACTTTCGTTTATCTCTATTAAATTCTCTAACTTTCGTTGAATTCTGTTAGAAACTATTTAATTCCGTTCAATTTTGTTAACTTTCTTTCAAACGTTAAAATAGGGTGGGTCGAAAAAAATTGTAGAAATCAAAAACAGCCTAGCACTGAAAAGCTTCATTTTGGATCCCTTAAGGGGGGAGACTCAAGTAAAACGCTAAAAATAAGGCTTTCTTCAAGAATTTATTTTTAAAAACTATCTCCTTGAAATTATTTGAAATATAACGCACGTTTCAATATACATTTCAAATTAAAGAAAAAAATTTTTTTAGAAAGATTTATCTTATTTATTATGCTAAATAGAGGGCGCTGTCCAATGTCTCATTTTTTATAGCACGAATCGGTTTGACGTCTAGCGGTCGGTAAAATTGTCTTAGAACAAAAATTCAAAAAGATTTCTCTTGTAGAAAGGGATTGTATCTATATCTGGTAAAAAATTCAAAATCTATAAAAATATAGCCTATGCAGCAAAAAGTGCTATTTATATGTAAAAATTGTACCGTAATTATGCAATAAATATTGTTTAAATAATGAAAATTAGTGATCTGGTAGGTTCACTTCCTGGGGAATTCAATTACGAAAATGTAGCCGCTAACCGCAAATCGATTGATCAAATATTTTTTGAGTTATGCTTTTCGCCAATTTGAAAAAAGCAGTTTTGAGAAAAACGCATTTAAAGTTTTAGGATTTGGAAAATTGCTGCTGACGCGCAGGTAGATATGTAGCTGTAGGACCGTTATATCATCGAATTTTGATCTGGAATTTTTATAATTATGTTTTTAAGTTGTTATAGCATTGATTTATGCAATTAAAAAAATCGATTTTTTTCATTTTCCTTGGGTCTCCCCCCTTAATACCTGCGTAAAATTTGAAAAAAGATCGATCAATATCTTAAGGTTCCATGGAGTTAAAATAACTTTAAAAAGTTATTTATTCTCAGCTTCGAAAAGATCGCTAATTTTAATTTCTTTTTTCGTAATCTACATAATCTATTGAACATCCCGAAACTTTCCACTAGGTTTTTAACTGCTGACCTCCGTTTCTTGCACGGTATTGTCAACAATAATATAAATTGTCCTACGATTTTATCTGAAATTAAGTTTATCGCACCCACTAAGACTTTCTGTAAAAATAAGCCTTTATTTTACGTATCTAAACACCGTACAAATTACGGAACAAATTCCGTGATCTCTAAAATTTGTTGTGAGGCCAACTCTTTTATCAAAAATCGTAACAACCAGCTCGACTTTTTTAATTCATCAGCGTCTCAGTTCAGAATCTTGGTGTGTAATACGATTTATAACCGCGGCAATATAAACCTTTAGAATTTATCTTACTGAGGTTTAAGTGTTCTCTTTAGTTAATAAGTTTCTGTGTACCAAAGGGCTTTGCTCGTTCACTGATTTACATAACTAAATAAATAAATATGCTCAATTTTCGAAAATCGTGTGAGATTTCAATATTTTTACTTTAAAAAACTAAAATAAATTTTAAAAGCTTTGCAAAATATCTAAAAACTTGTTTGAGCCTCTGGAAACTTTTTCGTACTCAAAATTTAGGGGAGATGGGGCTAAATTGGCGCACCTAATAGAAAGTGGAAGTTTAAAACAAAAGTATATGAACAAAAATTGTGAAAAAATATAAGTTGGATAGCTTGATATTTTGACAATATTTTCACAAGGATAAATATTCTAGTCCAAATAAGTAAAGCAGGTATTTATTGAGTTTCCCAGAGCACACGTCGACTAATTTGACGTGCTACTATTACTGTTTAATATTGCAATATTTTAATACTTTTCTTAATGTTTTTAAGTATACATGAGTCATAAAGCTTCCTTGTTTTAGGTAATTCTAATTTGAAATTAATTTTGAGGTAATATATCGCGGTAAACGAACATATCCAACTAGAACATAACCTCAAGCACGATTTGCATTGCTTTTCTTGTGATTTGTATTCAATTTCGTGCTGTCCTATCAGACTTGGAAAAATATGAATTTCTTTGAAGAAAAGAATGAAATAACTCTTTACACAATTTTCTTCTATTTAATTTTTTTTGTCAAAAACATCAATTTCTTTGAAGAAAAGGATGAAATAACTCTTTACACAATTTTCTTCTATTTAATTTTTTTTGAGTGTTGAAAATATTTATAAAAATGGAAAAAATTAGTTTGATTCATTAAAAATATCTTTTTAATGTAAGATTTCACTCCACGAATGCAAAATCGCAAAATTATTTCCATTTTACGTTTTATTTAGCTTTTTAGTTTAACTCTCCGTACAAACTAATGTTAAAGCAGGCCACAAGCGCTGCAGCGCTCCTACCGGATTAGTTCCCTGCGGGGGGTCATATAATTATGTCCGCTCTGCGCACTATAGGCCAGGCGACTCGGAAATTTAGCCAAAAGTCAAAATATCGACTGATTAGGCTAAAAATGCTTACTAGATGGTTTTTGAGGTTGCTAATTACGAATCTGTGGTCAAAATTGGAAAATTCAAAATGGCGGATCCAATATGGCGCACAATGGGAAAAAAAGGAGTTTTTAGGGACAAAATTTTGCTGACAACTCAAATCTCAACCGATTTGAGCTTTTTATTTTAAATACTCATTGTTATGAGTATTTTAAATACTCATTGTTATGAGTATTTTAAATACTCATAAATACTCATACTCATAGGATCATAGTTTAATGTGTTACTGCCTGAATTTTAATAAAAACTATCATTAATTTGTTATTTAACTTAATAAGTGTCTAAAAACCATAATTTTTTATATTAGTACTACCTACTCAGACTCATTTAATGATATGTCCTCAAAAACATAGAATTAGTAAAACTTTAGCTAAATAAAAATTTTCATGGCAGACGAAATTCCTTTATTTTTAAAATTTTTATAAACAAATTAATGGACAAAACTGGTATCTGTTGGATTTTCGGAGTTTGAAGGCATTATTAAAGCAGATTTGGTCATTATATAGTGTAAAATTAATGTTTAATCGCGAACGAGCACTATTAACATTAATAGTTCATTGTTTCACAATTTTTATAAACAAATCCGCTTATTTAGAAAATTTTTCTTTTCTGCAAATTTTCATCTCAAGAATAAAATTCTTACCCAATATACTGCCATTTAACAACATTTGTCATTGTTATAAATAATTTTTATAAGCAATGACAAATGTTGGTAAATGGCAGTTTATTGTGTAAGAATTATATTCTTGAGATGAGAAGAAATGATTCCGCTGAGCAGAAAAATTTTCAATGCCTACAAATGCCAAATAAGTGACTTTGTTTATAAAAATTATTTATAACAATGACAAATGTTGTTAAATGGTAGTCTGTTATGTAAGAATTCTATTCTTGAGATGAAAAGAAGTGATTCCGCAGAAAAGAACAATTTTCTATACATTCAAATGCCAAATAAGTGATTTTCTTTATAAAAATTGTTCAACAATTAACTATTGTTGTTATTTGGTGCTCGATTGCGATTAAACATTAATTTTATACTATTTAACAACCAAATCTGCTTAAATAATGCCTTCAAACTCCGAGAATCAAACAGGTACCAGTTTTGCCCATGAATTTGTTTATAAAAATTTAAAAAGTTAAGGAATTTCGTCTGCAAGGAACATTTTCATTTAGCGAAAGTAAATTTACTAATTCTACATGTTTTTGAATAAATATAAATAAATGGGTCTAAGAAGGCAACACTAATATAAAAAATTATGGTTTTTAGGCACTTATTAAGTTAAATAACAAATTAATGATATTTTTTATTAAAATTTAGGTAGTGACACGTCAAACTACGATCTTTCATGAGTATTTAAAAAAAAGCTCAAATCGTTTGTGATTTGAGTTGTCAGCAGAATTTTGACTCTAAAAACTCTTTTTTTTCCTACTGAGTGGCGGCGAAATTTTTAAAATGTCAACGGATTCGATTAAAAACTGGTTAGTCGGGAGTTTTTGGGGTTGCTGATTACGAATTTATGGTTGAAATCTGAAAATTTAAAATGATGGCTCCAATATAGTGGCCAAATTTTTTAAATGTCGACAGATTCGGCTAAAAATGCTTATTCGGGGATTTTCGGGGTCGTTGATTAAAAATTTGTGGCCAAATTTTTAAATTAAAAATGGCGTATTCAGTATGGCGCAAACAGGGACCAAGCGTTTTTTTCGTTCAAAAAAGTCTACAGCTTACAATTTTTGTCCGATTCAACTTTTTCTTTCTTTTTGTAAAAAAAATAAAGAGCAATGAATTTAGAAGAGAACGATGTTGATGGTTTTTTAAATTCCCTTTTTTTTATTAATTATATTTTTAAACAAAGTATGAAAAAGTGACGTTTTTCATAGAATAATTTTATACTCTTCAAAAACGATGTAGTTAAATAAAAAAGATCAAAAAATCCATATAATATTTGAAACGTTTCGGTCTCCGTTTTAGACCCTCATCAGTCAAACAA